>JAJIZL010028014.1:29002-84779 GCA_023969395.1 Amblyomma maculatum | reverse complement strand
GGCGAAGACAAGTCCACTTGTCGAAACGTTGGCTCATCTGCGACCTGAGGCATACCCTATTTACCCTTGTTCGGTTCTTCTTTTTTATACCGTGCAAACCATCTTCTTCCTTTCGTTCTACCTGAATCCACTTACTGTGATGTAATACTTTGGGTAATTATTCCGTAGCTTAACAAGCATCCGCAGCAACGCGCTTCTCGGCGGTTCTCCTTTTGCATACAGAGCGGAGGCAAATCACAATGATTAAGGAATAGCCCAAACCACGTTTATTATGAACTGACTAGAGCCACATATCAAGCGACGTGATTGGCAGCACATCTTTTAAAGTTTTCTAAGATTTCGGAGAAAAATATGGCATCTTATCAGTCAAGAAAAATATGGTCTGTTGTTTCGAGTTTATAGAGAACCAAGCTAACCGAGAAAAATAGAAAATGGTAGCGCGGGACGAATTGATCAACAACTAGAAGTCGATAACGTATTACTCTGAATTTTAGGTGAAACAACCAACGTCGAATGAAACTCGTAGTTAAATAGTAATAACTCTTTGGAAACACTCTACTCGAAGCCCTATTGCTAACCGTATCACTGCGCTTAGGTGGATGCCAATGACTATCGCTCCTTTGGTTCAACGTATTTGGCTGCCTTTTTCATCGCAGCCCCTGACCCCCTTATCAGGCATGACTAGTCGTTTTCGATAAATTGAGAATAGAACTGTTCTTCAAACGAAAAACGAGCAAATCATACCTAAATCTGGTTCCTTTGACACAAACGACGCTCAGGTTGACAAATTTATCGTATCTGATACAGCACTGTAAAAATTTTCCCGCGCAAAGTGAATAACCGGACAGACTTGTAATGATGCATTTGTAGAGAAATTATTAACGACGTGTGATATATTCCTCGTAATTGTCGATCAGCCTAGACGAGAGCATTATTGTACTGATATTTGCGTATTCACAAACACACTTTTCACGCAGCAATCATCTCACTTAAGGCCGCGAGTTAAGGTACATGTTAAAGTTGAATACAGCAAGAATGAGCAACCGGCCAGCTTCTATACTGACATTTCTCCAACAAGTAAAGACGAGCGCTTACCTTATTGATTTTGCTAGAATACTCAAATGTATATTGCCAAAAATCGACCTCTGTGTTTCCTTTAGGAATGTAATTATCTATCCTGTAGGTTGCTCTCACAGCAGCCCAACGCCCATGTAAGCGCTCTTTATTAATTTGATCTTAATAGAATAGAACCGGTGCAGCAGTGGCGTAGCGGTAGAACATCCGCCTCGCGTGCAAGACGACCGGGGTTCAAATCGCGGTGCCGCGCAAATCTCTACCGGAATAAAAAAAAAATTCCGCGTGTCAATGGAATTGCATAAACAGGTTTGGAGTGCGACCTGATGCCGGTGAACACCTCCGGCAACACACTCCCTCTCCAGAACAGGAGTTGGCCACCGTGGTGCAGTAATTGGCCGCAACCTCTCATGATAAGCTCCACAAAACTCCGGCCCTCAGTCACCAGCGACTGCGGAACAACTGACCACGGCGGTGGTCAGACCTGTGACGCAGCAGGGGGTGCTAAGAATGCCTGGCTCCGCTGGACAGGCCGCCATTAGAAACTGACCCTGGCAACGTTTAATGCTAGAACCCTAGCTAGTGAAGCTAGTTTAGCAGTGCTCTTACAGGATCTAAAAGGTATGAAATGGGATGTCATAGGGCTTAGTGAGGCTAGGAGGCCGAATGAGGTGTAGACTGTACTGAAGGATGGGCATGTACCGTGTTATCGAGGTGTACCAGGGAGGCGACAACTAGGAGTATGTTTTCTTGTCAAAAAGTATATAGCGGGTTATATAGATGAATTCTATAGTATTACTGAGAGGGTGGCAGGCATCGTAATTGTGCTTAATAAGCGGTATAAACTGAAGGTTGTACAGGCCTAGGCACCTACATGTACTTATTATGACCAGGCAGTTGAAAGATGTAGAATCGGCATAGCGAAAAGTAAAGACGCAGTATACTGTACTAATGGGCAACTTCAATGCCAAGGTAGGGAAAAAGTAGGCAGGAGACAAGGCAGTAGGTGACTATGGCAATGGTTCTAGGAATAGCAGGGGGGAGTTACTAGTTGAGTTTGAGAAGCGCAATAACTTATGAATCATGGATACCTTCTTCTACAAACGGAAGAACCGGAAATAGACATGGAAAGGTCCTAACGGGGAGACTAAAAATGAAATCGACCTCATAATGTGTTCAACCCCCGCCATTATGCAAGATGTAGAGGTAATCGGGAAAGTGCGATGCAGTGACCATAGGATGGTGACGTCCCGAATTAACCTAAATCTGAAGAAGGAACGCAACAGATTAATAAGAAAGAAACCCATCAATGAATTGGCGGTGAGGGCGAGGGCAGAAGAGCACAGGATCTCGCTACATAATAGGTATTCAGCTCTAACCGGGGATGGCGACATTACCCTAGAAGCTAGGAACAATAATTTCGGAGATATCATTACAGAGTGCGCGGTAGAAATAGGCGGTAGGATAGTTAGAGAGGATACCGGTAAGCTGTCTAAGGAGACGAAAGATTTGATTAAGAAACGCCAGATTATGAAAGCTTCTAATCCAACACACCGGATCGAACTGGCCGAGATATCAAAGCTAATCAATAAGCGCAAGGTGGCCGATATAAGGAAGTACAACATGGAGAAACTTGAGCATGCTGTAAAGAACGGGGGAAGCCTAAAAGCGGTAAAAAAGAAATTGGGCACAGGCAAAAACCAGATGTATGCAATAAGAGACAAGGCGGGCAACGTCATCACGAATACGCATAAGATAGTCAAAGTAGCCAAGGAGTTCCATTCAGATCTCTACAGTAGCCAAATTAGTCAGGACCGTAATGAGATTAGCAGTAGGGAAAAACAGTCAGACGTCCCACCAGGTACGAAGGACGAGGTCAAAAAAGCATTAGAAACTATGAAAAGGGGGAAATCAGCTGGAGAGGATCAGATAACTACAGATTTGCTGAAGGACGGGAGGGATATCGTACTAGAAAAACTGGCCACCCGGTAAATGCAGTGCCTGGTGTCATCGACGGTACCGGAACCATGGAAGAATGCAAACATTATCCTCATTCATAAGAAAGGGGACTCTAAGGACATTAAAAATTACAGCCCAATCAGCTTACTGTCTGTTACGTATAAGGTATCTGCTGAGGTAATCGTTAATAGAATCAAGGAAACCTTAGACTTCAATCAAGCAAAGGATCAAGCAGGGTTTCGGAAACGGTACTCTACTATCGATCATATCCATACCATCAATCAGATGATAGAAAAATGCTCGGAATACAACCAGCCCTTATACATAGCATTCATTGATTACGAAAAAGCATTTGACTCAGTTGAAACCTCGGCGGTGATGCAGGCATCGCGAAATCATGTGGCGCACGAGCCGTACGTGAAAGTGCTGGAACATATATATAGTGACTGCAAAGCAACCATAGTTCTGCATAAAGAAAGTAACAAAATTCCCATAAAGAAAGGTGTTAGGCAATGAGACACAATCTCCCCAGTACTATTCACAGCTTGCTTAGAGGAAGAGACTTGGAATGGGAGCAGTTAGGGATAAGGGTAGATGGCGAATACCTCAGTAATCGGAGATTTGCTGATGACATTGCCTTGCTAAGCAACTCGGGGGATGAACTGCAAATAATGATTGATGTCCTAGACAGAAAAAGTAGAAAGGTAGGCTTGAAAATTAATATCTAGAAGACTAAGGTAATGTTCAACAGCCTCGGCAAGGAACAGCTGTTTACATTAGGTAGCGAAGTACTGGAAGTAGTAGGCGAATATGTCTACTTAGGACAGGTAGTAACCGCAGATCCAAACCATGAAAAGGAAATAACAAGAAGAATAAGATTGGGATGGGGTGCATTTGGCAAGCACCCGCAGATTATGACTAGCAGCTTACCAGTATCGCTAAAGAGGAAATTATATAACAGTTGCATCTTACCTGTACTCACCTATGGCGCTGAAACGTGGAGGCTAACCAAGAGAATTCTACTTAAGTTGAGGGCAACCCAGAGGGCTATGGAACGAAATATGGTAGGGTAACATTAAGAGATAGGAAGCGTGCAGAGTGGGTCAGAGAAATAACTCAAGTTATCGACATTCTAGTGGAAATTAAGAAGAAATGGACATGGGCAGGACATGTAGTGCGAAGAGAGGATAACCTATGGTCGCTGAGGGTAACAAACTGGATTCCAAGGGAAGGAAAGCGTAGCAGAGGGCGGCAGAAAGTTAGGTGGGTGGATGAGATTAGGATGTTCGCAGGGGTCAAGTGGAAGCAGCTAGCACAGAACCGGGTTAAGTTGAGAAATATGGGAGAGGCTTTCGCCCTGCAGTGGGTATAGTCAGGTTGATGATGATGATGATGAATACAAATCATTGGATTGAGATAGAATTTTTTGTTTATTTTTGAAAAGGTGCCTCTTTCACAGAGTGGGACGTCATGCTATCAATTCGGTGCCGTTATTAAAGCGGCATCATACTCAGAAATAGGTTGACGCGTAAGTCACGCAAGTCAGTAAATTTAAAGCAAACAGAAACAATATATGGAGCAGCAACTGCCTGCCACATCTGGGCGACAGCAAGCCTGAAAAAAAATGTGTAGTTTATGCATGGCCTAACCCTAGTGATACAGGGAAAGTTGTGGATGTTGCAGCGGTAGCATGTTTATTACTTAGTTTTATTTTAGAGCGGTAGACGTTTTTTTTATTAGGCACATTGGATCCACTGAGTTGGATCTCAAAGTTTAACACCCGCTTTTCAATCCCCGGTTTTCATAATTTTAGTTTAAATTAGGTTTTGCGGAAAGGAAGGATCCTCATACATTTGAGTGGACGCCACGAAATAGTGAACATGTGTACATAATAATAATTGATTTATAGAAAGACATAGACGCAGTATCTGTCCCAATTGTTTCTGTGGGCAACTGACCCGCGCCGTAGGGGAAGGGGAAGGTAGGAGTAAAAGTGTAAAGAGAGGAAGAACTTTACAGGAGGGTTGCGGAGAAATTTCGACCAACTGGGGATCTTTAACGTGCGCTAAGAAGAGGTAAAAATGTTTCATATTATTTCTTGTACATTCTACTTTGAAGAAATGTGCAGTATCTGTATTTAGCCAAGATGTTGCAAGGTAAAAACCTCTGTGAAACGGGCATTTAATATAATAATAATTATATTGCCAGGCATGCGCACAAAAGAAGACAAAGAAGTAAAAAAGAGGCTCTCCAGAATAGAGGCGGAAAAAGAGGAAGTTCACCATCGCTTGGTTAGCGCATGCTAACCAACCAACCGGCTAAGTTAGGTTACGGGGAACGTTAGACGCAGTAGACATTTGGGTGAACACAAAGATATCGTGGACACCTATACGTTGTTGGTGAGAAATTCAGATCAGCTGATTGGATTTCTTCTTCAAGAGGTCACGCCTATCAAGTGTTTCTCTGTTGACGCTAAAGATCTGTATTACAACATTCCACAGCATTTGGCCATCCTCGCTGTCGAAGAAGCAATAGATGTCTACGGGGCTGTGAAGTTTCAGAATGAAAGTGGAATGAGCACTGACCTGTTTTCATCTACCTCTGATCCTTGTTTGTTGAGTTTGAGAGAAGTCTTTTGGAGCAAAAAGATGGAATTTACATAGGATATTCAATTTCTCTTATATTGAGTGACTTACTCCTTGCTAAGTGGGAAAGGACACTTTTTAATCACATGAATGAAGCTGGAATTGCTAGGCATTTCTGTATGTCGACGAGTTTCTGGTTTGCCTGCCGTATGAAGATTACACAGAGAGCAAGGTTGAGAGCGTTGTGGCACTATTTCCTAAAGCACATCCAGGGCTTGAGTTCACCTTTGAGCAACCAGAAAATGCACAGATACAGTACCTGCATATCAGACTGGTGCTTCAGGAAGACCACACATGTTGGTTTTATAGGACACGAGGGGCAAAAGGCCTTCTTCCATACGACTCCGGTCATACCAAGTTGATTAAGCGGGGCTAGCTGTCTGAAAAGACAATGTAGAGAAGAAAGAAAAAGAAGAGGGAGAGAAACACGCGCACCGCAACAGCCGTCGTCCAACACCTAAGCGGTGGCGTGTGCAATGACGGCCTAAAACAGATTACCTTTGGCGGCTAGTTAGCCCCCAAGTGCAATGAAGCTTGGTCTAGATTAGGTTGGCATTTGTAGGTTCATTTAGTTCAGGTGTGGCTGCATGCCGTCTGTGATGAGTCTGATTTGAAGCGAAGTTTCACCCATGGCTGATATAAGGTTCTGCTGTAGGTATGTTAGCGCATAATAGTGCCCTAGAGATAACCGCCGGTCGGATTAACACACAGGGCGTAACAAGTGCGAAACTCGAGGAAAGACGGGCACTCTCTTCAAATCCAGGCTACTGCCAGCACGTTGTCTCTAAGGGATTCGTATGTCCATTCGGAAAAACATATAGCAGCATCGTATTAAACATGTGCAACTGCATTTAACTTTTGTAGTGTGCTACTTTGCAATATAGCTTTATGTTTTTACACCGTTAAAGCTTGTGTAACTCGCTATCAACTGGAATCGCTATGCGAAATTTCTCAAATGCCGCAGGACCTGTAATCTTGCTTTGTCCTGGCTGTTATAGGGAGGGCCGCGACCTCATTGGAAGAGAAGTCAAGTCGCCTGCCAACAGTCAATCGTAAAAACGTCCGTCAGCTCTGTGTTTTAGGTGGCCTCAAGACGTCCAAACCTGGACTGATAAATTTGCTGTGAACTCGGCTTCCTGGTTACCGAATGCTTTGCATATTGCCATTACCCCGTTGTCACACATTCCAACTGTGATCCCTTCACGGATCTTCTTTCATTTATACATACCATGATCTTCTTCCTTTTGTAGATACCATCATCATCGCCCCCGGCGACGGCTCCGGCGCGCGCTTGGGTTTTCTCCATCATATTAAACGCTGACACGGCATACCTTGCCTTGCCTTCACGACCTTACCGTCTGGACCTGGCCTTCTTTCTCAAGTGGTGGAGGTGAAATTCGATCCTCTTGCTGCCTTGTGCCCTGCCTCTCGCTGAAGCTACGTTCCGGCCACCGTTTAACAACTACCATCGTCATGTCAACCGAGAGCAGTCCCGACCCGGCTGGACCCTCTACCTCGGCTACACCGCCGCCTCCGATGGTGCCCACACGACAACGCAACCCGCCGCTGTTCGCTGGTCGTCGCGACGAAGACGTCGATGACTGGCTTGACACTTGTGAACGCTGCAGTGCCTACAACCGGTGGGATGATGCTTTGAAATTTCGGAACGTATCTTTCTACCTTATTGAGGTCGCCAAAAATTGTTTTATTAACCGCGAGCCCCACACCACAAACTGGCCCACCTTCAAGCAGCAGTTCCGACAGTACTTCGCCGACCCGGCTGTTCGGACGGAGATCGCAAGGAACAAGCTCGCTACCCGCCGTCAAGGTCCCGATGAGTCCTATGCGTCATACATAGAGGCCGTACTGGCACTCTGTCGGCGTATCAGTCCCACCATGCCGGAATCTGAACGTGTACACCATGTCTTGAAGGGAATCAGTACAATGGCTTTAAACATCCTAGTTGCCCAGAATCCATCAAGCGTTGATTCCATTATAACGACCTCTCAACGCCTCGACCAGCTACAGTCCTCCCGATTGCAGCCCGGCTTCACTACTGCCCCGACCTCTACTGACCTCGATCTACGAGCCATGATTCGAGAGATAATCCGCGAGGAGCTACAAGCCCTCAGCCCTTTCTGCCGGCACGGATGCGATCATTCGTCTCCTCCTAACGACTCGGGCCTCCGACACATCATTAAAGAAGAGTTGGCCACTAACAACCAACCTGTCACACCTGATCCTCCTGCACCTCGCCCACGTCGCTGCATCCCTTCCTCCTTTTGTTACCCCACCCCAAGCACCACCCTACAACCACATCAACACCATGACGACGGCTCAACCAACACCACCCTATTACGCACCTTGGCGCCCCTGTCGCACAGTGTGCTATTA
Organism: Amblyomma maculatum; assembly: GCA_023969395.1. Taxonomy (NCBI): domain Eukaryota; kingdom Metazoa; phylum Arthropoda; class Arachnida; order Ixodida; family Ixodidae; genus Amblyomma; species Amblyomma maculatum. Next base: position 76,707 of record JAJIZL010028014.1, on the reverse strand, counting down.
TTGCGGAATTCGAGGCCATATATCTCGCTTTTGTCGCCGACGCATACAGAACGAGCGATGTCTTTATGACGCCTTCGAAAGTGACATACCTGCATATTATCAGCCACAACCGATTCCCAGCCAACCTCGTCGATTCTCTCCACCGCCGGTATTCACCGGCGGATTCTCTCCACCGCCGGAATACTTAGTGATCTGGTGATCTTGTATTCTGTCGTTTCAGTACAAGCATTAGAAAAGTTATTAGTAAAAAAGGTCGCGAAGCTTATCTCGATATAAAAATGTTTGTCTGACGCCCACATTTAGAGCGTAGCATTTAGGAGTTGCTGCTAGACTGCTTCACAATCGGCGTCGTCATAGTATTCCGAGTGGCACACCACCTACATGCCATTCTTGACCTGTTACAGCCCAGCGAAACACAAGATGACACAGTGTGCGAGTGGTAGGGTAGGAAGAGAATTGCATTCCCGATTTTCAGTTAAGGAATGGAGAGGGCCTATGAGCTGGAGCTCTAGGTTTATAGGCCTGTGCAGATTACTCAGAGGAAGGGAATCTGGAAACAGAAAGCAGATGCCACGAAAAGAAGGCATTATGACGGGTGCTCGAGAGTATTACAACTTGGGGGCGCAACAAACAAGGCAAATGGTGACGAACGTGGCAACAGATGATGGCTACAATGCGCGAATACACTCCAAAAAAATAAGTATAAAACGTGAAATACTGGATGCACTGGAGGAGCAAGGAAGGCAGCTGCAGCAGACATTAGAGCCAGTTAAAAAGGAGAAGGTGGCAACTGTAAGCAAAATTCCTGAGTATGACCTGCATGTGATAGTTCAACCGGGCATATGGATTGCTGTTATAGAGCCGGCATAGGTTGCTACTCGAGTGGGCCACTATATGAGGATATAAAGAAAGCCTCTAGTGTGTGCAATGGCTTTCGAGTGCCTTTTTGAAAGCGCAGTGGTTACCTTACTCTAGTGTTGTTTTAAACACTCCTGTAGCTTACAACTGGTTCATATCCTTAGCGTAAGAATGAGAGAGTTTATATGCATTTTAACTGAATTTACAGTGATCTGGTAGTGTTTCTCTAATACGTTTTGAATGAATGTTCGCGCTATGTCCATCCTAGTTCGAACGGTAGCGACCGGCGTTCGATTCCTTTCACTGTATGGTTTAGCCGTTTGCAAATTTTTATTGTGGCAAGAAAAAAACACGCATTGCAACCACTGCCGATATTTTAAATTGTGCTCTAGCTTATTTATGTTTCTATTCAAACCACCCGGACTGCTGCTATGCCCTTTTTGTTCAGCTTCACTTTTGTAGCACGGACTGGCAGGCTTCCTAAACGGTACACTTAACTGTCAGATGCAATCTCCGCAGTTAGATCGAAGGATTTAGAAAGCGATGCGTGAGGGTCCGTGATTCAATACTCTGTTTGGCGAGTTTTGAGTAGCTTCTGCTGAGCGGAGCAAGGCTTTATGATGAAGTAGGGATGTCCATCCTTCGCGCCTATTCTCCACATGAAAAATAAAATTAAGCGTCGAGCAACTCCCATTATTTCTCTTCGGAAAACTTGCGTTCAAGTCTTAGTTGTTCAATATCCTTGAAAATATTATTAGGGAAAATTAGGATAATAAAAAAAGGGTCTGATCAACAAAAGCGAAAACTTATTTGCCCATAACATTTAAGTCACAAACTGAGCTGCTCCATGCAGCTTCGCACTAATTAGCTCTCGTTATAAAATACTGGCTATAAAAACTAAGGACAAAGACCACCTGTGTAACACTAATGTTGGTTGCTAAAATAAAGGACACCAGAAGGAAGGAATTCAGCAGGTATAGCAAATTTTAAAGGCTTCAGCCAACAGCGCTTTTGCAATCTGGACTCACTGGAGGCGCTGATGCTTGCAAAGACGGGTGAAAACAAACCAGATTGAGCAAGAAAGCACCTCGTACACTTTCATATGAAAAAAAACAACGTCATTTGAAGCATTTTCTGGGCGATGTATTTTATTTGGAAAGACTATTACGAGTGTCTGATTACGGGCGATCGAGGATCTATAGTTGATTGAAGGAGTGGTGCAAATATTCAGTCGTATAGTGCAACAGTCGTGAATGTATCTCAGACAAATTAACGCGCAAGGGCGAACGGCGTTCCAGAGTTTACCTGTTAAAATCAAAACTACTTTTTTTTTAGTCCGGAAAAACGTACAACTTCACACTGCATAAATATTCGGAAGATATTCCTTCAGACGACTGCAACAAGCCCGAATCTGAAAATTAAAATTGGACAGGGTGATGAACAATAAAATTTTCTTATTGGCAAGACTTAGTTTTATCTGGAAGGAAAATGTTTGAGCACTAATAGATGAAGGGTCCTTGGAGCCTGTGTATCAGTACACCTTCTTTTGGACTTATTGTGAAAGCACTGAGTTTCCGGTGTGACATGTGAAGATTTTGATCGCTACCTTACTCCAGTTGACTTATGGGTGTGGTAGCGATTCTTGCTTTCTTTGCTGTTGGCTATGTCTGAATTGGTATAAATGCCATTTTGTAGCTCACAAAAAAAATTGTGTTCTTCAAATGCCAGCACTTTCTAATTCCCTTAGACCACGGCGCTCTCGGTCGATCCAGACGTTTGGACAGGAAGCAAAAGATGCATGCAGCTTGGATGTCTGTAACATAAAGACACAAAATTATGCGAAATTTGAGGTTTTGGTCCAGTCTTGGTTTAGAAAGAACAAGGCACTATGAAATCTGACAGTAAGATCTTCTGAGCATCCTACTGCTCACTGTCCACCAAAAACCAGAGCTGCATCAGTGAAAATACTGAGAGCAGGAATAAACTTTTTTGAAGGTGATATGATTTGGAAGCTTACAAACTGTGACTAAAATGTATGCATTGCTATAGTAGATGGCCACACATTCATGTCACGATATCAAAGGAGCCATTCCACCAATAGGGAGTTTCCTCTAATGGTGCTTCAGCCGCAGGGCTAGAATAAAAGATTACAGTGATGCATTTAAGCCTGATCATGTGCAGAAATTCAGAAGCATTCAAGTTCTGTGACCCGTTCTATTATGAGTCCTGTGTTTTGTTGCCTAGAACCATTATTTAGTTGCCCTTTATATCGTTGAAATTATGGGAATCAAGAAACCAAAATCCGGGAGTGGCCCATTGAATCTGGTAATCAGAACTGAGTCAGCTATACTCAAATTAAGCTAGACATAAAATCTGGATAAATTTGGATGAGGTCAAATTTCAGGAATCCAGAGGTTGGCCAAGTTTTCGACATGGCCCACCTAAATTTGAAAGGCATCACAGAATTGGTCACACTCAAATAAGATTAGACGCCAAGTTTCGACAAAATTGGAAGAATTTAAATTTCAGATGGGACCTGAATTTGTTTGGAGGTATACACTTAATTCGGCATAATAAAATTAGGTCAGACATTGATTTGCGTCAAATTTTGGAGGTCCAGGGGGCCGAATTGTGGAGGTTCCCAATCATCATGTGGTATTCTAAATTGGTCATACTCAAATTACATCAGACAGCACCATCAGCCAGCCAATGCCCACTGAAGGGCAAAGGCATATCTTCATTATTTTCCAATTAGCCCTTTCCTGTACCAGCGGCATTCATTTCATCCCCGCAAAGTACACCTCATCCACCCACCAAACTTTTTGCTATCCACTGCTATGCTTTCCAGCCATTGAAATCGTTTGTTACCCTAAGCAACAATCACTTATCCTATTTCCACAATACATGCCCGGCACACGCCTATTTCTTCTTGATTTCTACTAGAATGTAATTAACTTTAGTTATTTTTCTGAGTCACCGGTAAGCTGCTAGTCAAATATGCTAGTACTTGCCAAATACATTCCATTACAATCTTGTTTTCCTAGCTAATTCCATTTCATGGTCCGGATCTGCAGTTATTACCCGTCCTAAGTAGGCATATTTGCCTACCATTTCCAGTGCTTCATTGCCCATTGTAAACTGCTGTTCCTTCTTGAGGCTGCTAAACATTACTTTAGTCTTCTGCATATTGATTTTCAGGCGTACTTTTCTTTCTGCTTTCCCTGCCTAGGTCACCAAACATCTTTTGTAGTTAATCTCCTGAATTACTTAACAAGGCAATGTCATCAGCGAATTGTAGATCACTTCGGCATTTCCCATCAACTGGTATTCCTAAATGCTCCGATTACAAGTCTGAATACTTCCTCGAAGCAAGCTGTGAATAGTAGTAAGGAAGTAGTGTCTCCTCCCTAACACCTCTTTTGTATTGCAATTGTGGTACCTCTCTCATGCAGAATAATGGTTGCTATACAGCCACTACAGATATATTTCAGTACTTTCACATACGGCTTGTCTACACCCAGATTCTGCAGCGAACAATGCCTGCACGATTGCAGAGCTTTCTATTGGGTCAAATGCTTTTTCTCTAACAAAGAATGCTATGTGTAAGGTCTGGTTGTTCACCGAGCAATTTTCTAATACCAGTGCTGCGACAGGGGGCAAAGCAGTTTATGTGACAGCAACAGCAGTTTATGTGAAAATACACAATATACTCATGAAAGACAACCAAAAGTGCGAGCGCTTACTCCTTACCCCGTAAAAAAAAACAAAGAACAGAAACAAAGAACGCCTTTGAATAGTGCTCCTTCGTCAAAATAGCCCTACATTACTGAAACTCACCTGAACATACCAAGTGTGCCTAATGTGTCAAATAAAAAAGCATGCACTCCTCTTTTTTTACAGACCAAAAGTTATTCAGACGTGAAGATCAACTGACATGGGAATTTCATGATGCCTACTAGGTGTACAAGAACAGCAACACGTACATTACCATTCCTTAAGTAAATATACACGACTAAAAGTTTTTATCTGGATTCCTAATATGTTTTTTTGCAGGGGGGAGGGGGGAGTAGCACATGCACTTCTGGTTGTCTTTTGTCAGTATAAAAGCTGTGTATATTTTAAATAATCGTCAGTTAGTAGCATTTGTCGTTCCTGCTCTCTGTACCCTATCGCAGCACTGGTAAAGTTTTCGAAGATGTACCAACTAACTGAAATGTATGTTTTGCTATGGTATGGATATGATCGATAGTAGAGTGTAGTACCGTTTCCAAAAACCTGCTTGATCTGCTTGACAAATGTCTAAGGTTGACCTAATTGTGTTAGCAATTGCCTTAGTAAAACCTTATATTTAACAGATAGTAAGCTGATTGGTCTGTAATTTTCAAGTCCTTGACTTCCGCTTTTTGTGAATTAAGATTGTGTTAACAATCTTCAATGATTCCAGTTCTGTTGATGACACCAGGCATTAAACTTAAAGGGTGGCTAGCTTTCCTAGCATGGTATCCCTACAGTCTACAACAAATCTGTAGTTACCTGATCCTTCCCAGCTTATTTCCCTCTTTTCATAGTTTCTAAAGCTTTCTCAACCTCGTTCTTCGTCACTGGTGGAACGTCTGATTGATTTTTACTACAGCCAGTCTTGCTGTCCTGACTACTTCGGATGATACATAGATTCACCCGTTCTTTAGAACACGCTAAATTTTCTTTATGTAATACTTTCTTACGTCGGACACTTTGTACGTGTTGATTACCTTTGATAGCTCTGCCAGTATTATTGTCGATTGGTTTGGAAGCTTGTATACTTCGGCATATTTTAGTCAAATATTTAGTTTTATTAGACAGCTTACCGGTGTCTTTATCCTACCCCCTACTTCTACCGTGCACCCAGTAGTGATATCACTGAAGGTAGCACTCATCATTTATACACAAAGGTTGTCATCTTCGGTTAAAGCTGAATATCAAAATCGACTTTGGTCGCATCTGATGAAGTGAAATTTGGAGGTCCAGGGGGCCAAATTCTGGATCTTCCCCCTCCCCAATCGAATATTCTCGAATAGGTTAGACATATTAAATAGCAGCTCAGTTATCATAAAATCAATGCCTAAAATAACTATGGGCAATATAAGCTTTTATTCACACTCATCATTCTCATAAAGCAGTTTTCACTCCTACTTGCTGCCTATGAGCCCAGTCTTGCTCGGTCCACTATTGCTGCACTTCTATGAACAATGTAAAGTGCATGTCTCAATCTTGCAATTGATTCGATATTGCAACTACTCACATTTCTTTTGTCTTGGGGCAATACCCATGCATCAGCCTGGAGAACCACTTTCATGTCCTTGTTGCACTGCCAAAAGCCCATCGTTCTTAATAAGATTGAGTCATGCAGGAACTGCAAAGAGACCAGTATAAAAAAAGGCAAAACAAAGAAGACAGGTTAACTTGCAACAGTTACTGCATGCAGCAGCAGGCTTGCATGATTAAAATATCCACTCAGGCAGTGCATCAAATCACAGCCATATAACAGAAACTAGGACCGCAGTAGGCATCTGCTCCTATATTTCTCTGAATAATATCAAATTGTTAAGGAAAACCTTTCCGAGGGGGCGCACTTCATGAGTAAAGCATGATAGGGCAGTGGCAATGAAACCTCAATGCATCAGTGCACGGCGTGGTCTAGACTGCCATTTCTCCCGAATTGCTTTGCTATAATTTTATACACTTACAAGTCCTAATGATGTTCCATGCAAGAAGTGGCCTTGTAGTCAGAGTTTATGAATAGTATAATTATTTTCAGTTCAGCCACTTCACACTGATGTCAAACATTTTTTTCCTTATGGTTTATGGCATTTAATACCCAAAAGCGACTCAGGCTATGAGACACATCATAGTGGAGGGCTCTCAAAATTCTAACCACTTATAGTTAATGTGCACTGAAATTGCAAACACATAGACACCTTGCTCTTTTGCATCTGCTGCTAAGTGGCTGCCACACATTTTGAGCAATTCAAATTTCACAGCATGCCTTCATGTTTTCCACTGAATGGCAGTCTTAACACTGCTGTGGGTGCTGCTATTGCCAAATATCACAAGAAAAATGGCAACTAAGAATAATGAAAACATTTTTCAGGAAACCCAGCACGTGTGAACATGAGAGGAAAGGTGTATTACCAAGCCACACGATATATATATTGGTCCTCTCATACCTTGCAGTTGTGGTGAAGGTGTCCACAGGGGAATATTGCTCAAAAACTACAAAGTTTACCAAGGTTTCTTGTAAACTATGTTAAAATGTTAATATGTAATTTCTTTATGCGTTAAAGGATGACCTGCACTCCAAACAATCTTCTATTCATCTATTCTATTCATCAACTGTTTTTGTTTCAAAATTGTTCCTCTCTCTAAATTATGAGCTGCATTGCTTTTTGAAAATTTTGTTGGTGCTTCTCACTTTGTATTGCATTTGTCTCTTTTCTTTTGGTATTTCATCCTTTGCATGTGCGGCGTAACATAATTCATTCTTTTCAAATATCTCCTTTCTACCTTATTCCTTTCTTAATGTCACCCTCCAGATTCGTCAGCAATGCCTTCCTAAAACCTCCGTCTTTTTCTTCCCTGCGCTCTGTGCGATCGGTTTCTCACAGTACCTACTGCTATTGGCAGCTAAGTTGGCATGGCCTTTCACCTACAAAATCATCAATTTTCTCCTACAAACACATGCAAACATCCATCCTGCTTCTTGTGAATATTCATCTTGTACATGCACTGCTCTTTAACTGCTGCAGCAAAATTTTATTTTCTTCAGGTTATGGGATCACAAGTGCCAGTTAATATAAGGCCATCTCCAAGGCAGCATGTTTTTGTTCCTTCCCTACTCGCCTTAGTCCTTGGGAAGCAAAAAAAAACTACACCACTGCCCAGACATTGACAATCCACTAGCAGACTGCGGCTCCCCCTCAATCCTTATTCAGCCTCCTTTGACTTTATGTAGCTTATTGCCTTCATTTTGTTCTGATCTATTTTATTGATAGAATACTGATATTCAGATCATATTAGCATGCAGGCTCTTGGTGCCACACAAACTAGCTCGCTGGGGATGTTAAGCAGCTTCATACCGCAATTGAGTCCAGCTATGGCTTCATCTATAGATGCAGTAAGGGTTTTTTTTTTCTTCCAACTCTCACCTCTGATAAATTAGGACTTTATATTTGCCTCAGCATTTGGCCTTTTTGAATGAATTATGCAAACAATTGAACCTAAATTAATTTGGTCATATTGAGGCCATTGCATATCTCACAATATATTTGGTTTCAAATACAGGCCTCAAAGTAAGCATATAGTGCGTTAGCATTTTGTTTTAGCACGATTTCAATACCAATCAGCTTTTGCAGCAGCCGTTGCTATCCAGTAGTAAAAGTTTATTGTGAGAGTGGTAAAGAATTGCCAATATAATGACACATGAATAAAGAAGCCATGAGAAGCTCCATTTCTCTCTGCTCACATTTACATCAATGATAACCTCTCCACACATTTTGCCTTTCATTGACTTAATGCAGGGTTTTAAGGAACACTGATGCTTAACATAATATTCAAAATGGTCTGAAACAAGTCTCAGCTGAAATCCACTGCCAAGAATGAATAAGGTATTTAGTACATAGTTATACATATTGCTATAAAATAACGAAGCGCCAATGACGAACGAATACAAGTTCCACTACAAGTTGTCCATGTAGAATGAGGGGAAGGAGATTGCTACACTGTATGAAAGAGCACTGGAAAAGAGCAGCGGGGTGAAGCCTCAGTTCGCAGATTGAGCCAACATTTCAACAAGGGTACTTGCCTTCGTTTGGGCAGAGCGGGCATCACTGACAAGGGTTTCAATATGCTTTTGAGTGTGTTCTCATCTGCCAGCCAGCACCGCGATACCATAATGTTGACAACTACCAACTAGCCCAGCAAAATTCCCTGCATGGATATCTAGTCCATCGCCTTAACCGCTCGGCCACGACTTCACAAACACAAAAGCAAAATTCTCAGAAGCATTCTCCAGATGGGGCAGAAGGACAGGTGTGGTTCACTGTCCTGTTAATATTCTGTCTCTTTTTCTTTCTCACCCTTTGGAGAAAGCTTTTGAGGATTGTTCCCCTGCAGATATTAGTTATCAGGACCTTTTGGAAAGCATGTTGCTTTTCAAGAAAAGTGTGTCTGCACTAAAACTGCTTTAGGTGCCGCCTAATCATTGCAGAAACAAGCATACACTCGCCCCAATCTTCTGAAAAAAAAAACGGAAAAACCACGTTTCTTGACTGGTACGGGTCCCTTGGTAATATGAAGCGCTGCATGGAACGACAGCGGCCTAAATATGGTTAAAATTGCAGTGACCGATTGTAGATCTCTGGAAGATTTGCATGTGTTCTGCTAAGAGCATGCCTCGTGTTATGCTTTTAATAGGACACGTGGAAATCTTTCAGAGATCTACAATCGGACACTACCCAATTTTATCGAATTTAAGCTGCCCTAGTTCCATGCAGCGCTCCATGTGATCAAGGGACCCGCACAGGCCCCGAAATGTCATGCTTCCCTTTTTTAGAACATTTTGGCGAGTGTATGCTTGTTCCTGCAATGTTCGCCTTTTGCCAGACGGTAGTCCGTGAAACCCTGGACTATGCTGACTAATCATCTACCCTGCATAGTAGTTTTTCCTGCTGTTGCCACTTTTATTTCTTTTTCAGGTCACAAGAACAGATTCCAGGCTGAAAAATTCATACTGAAAAACTTTTTTTCTCCATTTTTCGTTCAGTTCTTGACCTACTTTCTTCTCATGCACCCTCCTCCTCTCAGCTTTTCTTCAGCGTATTTTAACCCCTGCCAGTGATGATTTTTCCGCCCAGATGAAGACAAGCCAACTGGTCAAAACGTTGACCTGCGAACTTAGGCATCCCCTTCTACCCTTGTTCAGTGCTCTTTCATACAAGTTGTCCAGGACACTTACTTCTATTTGTTCATTGTTGACGCTTCTTATTTTCATAACATGACCAACTAACCTAGCAAAATGTTCTACTGAAGTGCTTACATACATATTGCATTATTTATGTAGGATGGAGAACACATAATCCAACTTAAAGAGAAGCACTGCAGCCAGAACACGCACCATTGGTTCACATGCCGCTCCTGAATATTTTCCAGTTGTCACAAATTCAGTGCTGTGAGCTCCCATGTGGTATGTCCCGCAGACATAATACACTGCCGTCATAAATACAACTGAGCAATGTGGCAAGAATAAAAATGTGGCAGAAGTGAGAATAAATAAAAAAGCTCTGTAGAGGTAATCACGAAGTTTTTCCCACACGGACAATATTTTTCACTTCCCATTTTTTCTTTATACACCGATACTCAGCGCCACAAAACATTGGCTATCCGTTCTAAGCAGTCTGACAACTATGAATGCATTTTCATTTTTCGTTTCAATTAACAAATTGCTCAGTGATACACTATATTTTTTAATTGCCAACATCAAGCGTTCTGTCTCAGCATTCTCTTGCCTTTAAACCCTCTTTTTTAAATTCAACTCTTCATTACCTATCACACGCCAATCAATCATCTATCACTAGAAGCACAAATGACCACGATCAATATTTTTATGTACTCTTTTAGGTATGCTGTGACAACTACTTCTGCGACTACTGCTAGTATTAATACTACTACTACTACTACTACTACTACTACTACTACTACTGCTACTACTACTACTACTACTACTACTACTACTACTGCTACTACTACTACTACTACTACTACTACTACTACTACTACTACTACTACTACTACTACTACTACTACTACTGCTACTACTAGTAGTCTTAGTAATACTATGCCGACGACTTTTCGGCCGAACGTGCGGCATAAGCTGTCACCTAAGCTGGAGACAGCATGAAATAAATACAAAGCAATTAGATGCACCAACCGGCTGCCAACGACTGTGCCGAAGATAGAGAAAATGTTTTCTCAAATATTGTGCTTGCGGCATGTATCACATAGAGCTAAAATACAGCCCATGAGTGCGTATGACAGCAAAAATTGACATGCGCGAAGGAATCGCTGGGCGAGATGGAAATCGACCAAATGCATTCTCCTTGCTTTCAAACTTTTCAAATTTTAAATCTGTCAGAACGTAGAGATCTTACAGAGTAGGCGCTAGTCTTCTCTAACATGGATGCATGGCTTCCATATAGAATCGCATAAATGAAGTGATTTTTCCATGTTCACTGTTCAGCGCACCCCCTCCCTCCCCCCTCCCTGTTAGTGTTGCAACCGCTCTCGGCGGAGAGCTCCGAAAAAGTCTGTAATGCTTGCAATTTCCCGAGCGTCGAACTCAGCAGTATGACAGGCATATTTTCTGTAAAACATGCGTTCTAAAATTCGCACCCACCATGTGCCAATACATAAGATCGCTTGCCTTTAGAGGGAGATCGAGCATCGTCGTGAAGACAACAAAGAACGCGAAGCTTCATAAGGAACTTCGAGGGCCACTTCTGTTCCGAGTGTATGTCAGTCGGCACATTGACAACAGTGAACGAAACTACTAACATCTGCAGTTAAATATGGGCACAAAAACACTACGGTTCACTTCAATACGCCGCAAAATATGTCCGAAAATGCCGTTGGCGTGGACAACATACCGCCGCCATGCCACACGCTGAAAAACAAAATGGTGGGAAAACGTCACTACGACAATACCGATGGCCACCTGGCGGCAGATATGCAGCGATGCAGCCTCGCTTTCGGTTTCGGTTTTATCTCGAAACGAAACGTGTATTTTTCGTACAGCAGCAGCCAGAACGATGCTACAACTGCATGTATAATCTCCTCTGGCGCCACGAAGGTCGGTCTCACGGCATGCATTAGAATGAGAGGCGAGCCCGCATGAAAACATGGAATAGTTAATCACAAAGCAAAGCGCTTTCCCATATGCGCCCATAACGAGGTAACAAGGAGCTTTAAAGAAAGGATGTTGGCCTCCAGTTTTCTAGGTACATGGAGCGCAAAAACTACTGATAGATGAAATTGAGCTTAACTGAATCTTCATTTTCCAATCTGAAAATGAATATGTGATGCCCCTTGTTATGTTTGGGGCGTCGGAACCCCGTGAGCGAGGAACCTCTCGATTCGGTTGCTGCGTACAGACTACTTTATTGTGCTTTCAGAGAGAGGGGTAGAGAAGGAGAGAGAGAGCGCGAGCGCCTGTAAAGAAGGCATTGCTTCTCGTGCCCTGGTCGCGCACATGGTCCCAGGACGGTCCAGTTCCGAGGCAACGCACGGCTCGGGTTACGTCCGCGAGTCTTCCTTGGCGCAGGCAGGAGGAACCCCCACTGGTCCCTCTGAAGCGGCCGGCTCGCAGGTGCAAGAAGGTATTGCAACTTGAGCCGCAGTGCGTCCGTTTGCTAGGAGGCGGTGTGGCAGTGCGTCGGTTCGCGTACACAACACCCCTTCCTCCTTGGACTGGATCACCGTATCGGTTAGGTGGACGGCGTTCACGTTGAGGCCTTGGCAGAGCTTGATCATGTCTGGACTCGTTTTGTTGGTCGTCGCAGGGTTGTGTTGCGCAGTCATTTTGTCGGGCCTCAGCTTCTCCATGTTCGGAGTGGGGCGCTGTAGAGAGATCGTCCGGAGGCGAAGCTTCTGCTTGTAGTGTCGCGATCATGTAAGGAGCCGGCAGTGTGGACTGTTGTTCGTTTGCTGCTGGTCTGATCGTTCAGTGCCGGATGTTCCGTCGGGTAGAATTCAGCACCTGGCTTTATGTGATCAAGGTGCCGACGAACCGTTCCGGTTTTGGACTTGATCAACCAAGATCGATGCCCTATAGCCTTTTTTTGTACGGTGCCTTCTATCCAAGCAGGGCTTCCTGCGAAGTTGCTGAAGAACGATTTTCCGACGGCCACTCGCCTCGTAATTCTCTTGTCCGAGGTATTTTCAGCAGGTCGTGGCTGAATACGTGTAAGTGCCGGTGCATCGATGTACGGCATCTGGCTGCTCGTAGTGGGGTCATGCGAGGCAGGAAAGCCGTAAGGTGTGGTAGAGTGTTGATGGTCTAGGCATTAATTATGTGGCAAAATAAAATAGTAACATTGCAGTAATGTTTACGAGCTGCGCATGTAGTTAACAATGCGCCTGCAGTAATATGCAACTTTCTCCTAGATCGTCAGGATGCAAAAGAAGTGGTGGACAAATTTTAATTCCGCAACGGTATTGCAGGCTCCGTTTGGCGCCGTAACTCTGAGCCCGCGATACGCTGGTAACGGGGTGGATGAAAATGTTCGCTTGAGGTTATATTTGATGCATGGACTCTGGCCGGCGTAGTGCAGTTCTTAGATTTCGTAAGGCTGCAGGAATGGATACTATAAAACTTGCAATGTTTACAATGCCAAATGTGTAGTGCATTACAAGTTAATCTCGGATTCCTCTACTACGAACGGCGCTCCCTAGCTGTTACTGTTGTATATAGCCTAATTATGGACACTGAACCCCACATACCGTATTTTTTTTCATTCTTGCAACCGTTTGCAAAAAAAAATAAGCGCCTGAACATGTAGTAAAGAGCACATGATATCAGCACCGTGACAGCATTTGTACTGCTTTCACAATTACTTAAACAGACTTCGTCATTCCGCAAACGAAATCCACGCTGATCCCTCCCTTTATCCTGAAGTTTTCGTTATTAATTAAAAATGAGAAAAAAAATTCAAAACACCATTACACCCTTGGAGATTGGCGGGGTGCATTTTACTAAATGAACCTTTACAACCCCCGAAGAATCCCGAGTGGGGGTAAAATAGGTGTTAACAATTAGGAACACCACCCATTTCACGAAAAAAACATAGGTGTTGTAAGGGTGTTAAATGACTAATATACCCTTCAGGGTGCAAAGTGGTTTACAGTGCACCTAGCAGTCTGGAGCTCCACATATTGCCTGAAATAAGAACATACGTAAGGAAGCGAAGCAATATGTAGGGCAACAAATGTAACCCATCATGCCAGTAAGTAAGGTTAAAAGGATATTTTTGCGGTGCGTCACTCCTGTAGCAAAGTTTACGATTTTTCAATAACTCAACTGCAAAAACGAAACGGGTTTCTAACAATGTTTGTAAATGTAAAACGTACATATATTGAGTGCTTGGTAAAAAATGATAGATGACAAAATCATTCCTCTAAACTTGCAACATTGTGAACGGCCAAAAAGAGCATTTTCTACCTCTAGATATACCTTTAGTTAGAGAAAACTGCGCCGTATCTTAAAACTATAGTGCATTCCTCTGTATCAAGATATTTTGCCACCGCATATAAAAATTTCATTAGAAACAAGAAATGGCAATGGATGCTCGGTTAGATTGCTTAACTGAACACACTCATATATATGCTGTGGAAAAGCCAATATCAAAGGCGTATTTTTGAAATTATATATATTTCGAAGGGCTGTGCCATCTAAGAAAATATGAAAGCTGAGCACATCTTCGGTGTCGCGAGCTGTCACGTTCTCTTAGAGCAGCACTTATTGAGCTGAAATAATAAGTTGAAGGCATTATTTTAGGCAAGGATATAGCGCTGTTACGCACAGTTCATTTTCCAGAAAGGCCGCAGTGACACGATTCTCGTAGTATTTGTAAGCTAAATCTGTAAAGGTTACAAATCTATGCTTATATATGATCTTGCTGCGGATTTGCAGGGTCGCCGCGGAGCACCAGAGCAAGATGACCAGCGTGGCAGGCTTCTCATTCTGAACAGCCTGTGCCGTGCTTGCGCTCTGAGCACGCGCTGTACATATTCATTTTCCTCTAACATGGGCTGGTAACGCTGATCTCAGCGCCTCCGCTTTATAGCGTCGGCGGGTGCTATAGGGCCCCCCGCCTAGACGGAACGGCGAAATCTACGCGCCGAAGGGGCAGAGATGGGTGTGCCACGGCGGCAAGCAGATCTGCAGATAAGCCGGAAACATCTGAGGGGAGCTCCTGGGGAGGTGTCTCGAGGTATGTGGGTTTGAGGCGATCTAGAGAGACGACCACTTCACAACCATCCAGCAGGATTGTCGCTGCCTTTGTTGTCTTGTTGAGAACACCGTACGGGCCGTCGTATGATGGGTTAAGAGGCGCTTTCACAGCGTCTCGCCTGAGAAACACATGCGTCGAGGAAACAAGGTCTGGGTGCACAAAGACTTGATGGGCTGATCAGCGAGGTGGCACTGGGCGCAGATGCTGGGGACAGTCTTGTAGGCGATGAAGGTATTGTAGTGGCTGGGACGAGGGAGCCGATGGTACGAATGAGTTTCCGGGAAACCGCAGGGATGTACCGAAGACGAGTTCGGCCGCGGAACAGCCAAGGTCGCGCTGCAGGATGGCAGGTAGGCATAGGAACACCATAGGGAGGTGGTCGACCCAGTGCTCGCGATCCAGGTGCGCAGTGGGCGCAGCCTTGAGCTGGTGATGAAGCCGCTCGACCATGCTGTTGGCACAGGGATGGTATGATGTGGTGCTGCACTGTTTAGTGCTGAGTAGCTATGTGAGCGAAGTGAAGAGGGCACATTCGAACTGGCGGCCGCTATCCGTACTAACAATGCCGTGGGAGCCGAAGTGAGAGCCCACGCTGAAACGAAAGCTCTAGCAACTGTTTACGCAGTAATGTCCGGAATTGGCACGGCTTCGGGCGAACGGGTGAAGCGGTCAAGCATTGTCACAATATACTTGCAGCCCTGAGAGGGGGGAAGCGGTCCAACCAGGTCAAGATGAATATGGTCAAAGCGCGATCCAGGTGGCAGGAAAGACTGAGGGGGAGTCTTGGTATGGCGGACTTTGGCGCACTGGCAAGCAAGGCATGAGCGGGCCCACTGGCGAACGTCGGTGTTAATGTTCGGCCAGACGCACAGCTTGGTAACGAGGCGCTGCGTGGCTCGAATTCTAGGATGGCAGATGTGGGGGAGGGAATGAAAAATCGCGCGACTAAAGGCGTCCGGGATGAACGGTCGTGGTGGAGCCGATGATATGTCTCACCGGAGCGATCCGGGTACAAACGAATGAAGAACGACCTGCACGAGCTCGAGGGGGGGCACACAGGGCTTACAGCTCAGGGTCTTCAAGCTGCGCCCGGGCCAGAGATTACCAGTCCACAGCAGCTGAAGACACGCCGATGATGGTAATGCATGACATTGCGGCAGCTGTCTCGTTGTCAGTGCCGTTGATATGTTGTCAGTGCCTCGTTGTCAGTGTCGTTGAGAATTTAAAATGGCTGGCCCTCCAAGAAGTGGCGAGAGTGCTGGATGGTGGAGTAGATGGCAAGCAGCTCACGGCCAAGCTATAGTGAGTCTCGGCAGGCTGGAGCTTCCAAGAACAAAAACCCAGTGGGTGCCACTCGGAGTCGATCTGCTGCTGGAGAACCGCACCAATGGCCACGCTAGAAGCATGCATCATGATGCCAGTGGGCGCGGAAGTCCTAGGGTAGATGATGACAACTGAATCGGCGAGGGCTTGTTTTGCAGCCGTGAAAGCGACCTGAGCTTCGGGAAACCAGGAAATCGCGGAGGATGAGGACTTGGTGGTGCGGAGTAGGTAATTCAGGGGGTGAAGAAACTCGACGCAGTGCGGAATAAAGCTCCTTGAAAAATTCACTAGGCCCAGGAACTCACGGAGCTTGCGTAGGGTAGTGGGTGCTGGAAAGTCCTTAACCTGGACGTGAGAAGGCAATGGACAAATTCCCAGCGCCGAGATGGGATGGCCCAAGAACTCGAGCTCAGAAGAGCCGAAAACACATTTCCGGGCATTGACAACCTAGCCAAACTCTTGGATGCGTTTAAAGGGTTCCCGGAGGTGATACTCGTGATCCTGTGGAGAACGACTCATGGCGAGGATGTCGTCGATATAGGCAAATACCGCCGGGAGTCTACGCTTCACATCAGCAATGAATATTTGGAAAGTTAGAGCTGCGTTGCGTAGCCCAAATGGCATGCGCACGTACTCAAACAGTCCGAAGGGTGTATTGATGGCCTTCTTCAGAATATTGACCGGCTCAACAGGGATTTGGTGGCACGCCTTGACAAGGTCCACTTTACAAAAGATCTTGCAGCTTTCCAGATTTGCAGTGTAGTCTTGCATGTGTGGAAGTGGATTGCTGTCATGGACCGTGTGAGCGTTGAGAGCCCGGTAGTTGCCGCACGGACTTTACTTGGGCACCAGATGGAGGGGTGAGGCCCAAGTGCTGGATGAAGGGCGAATAATACCTACCTGAAGCATGTGGTTGAATTCCCGTTTTGCAATAGACAGACGCTTACCGAAGAGGCTGCGCGGACGAGCTGCGACAGGGGGATGACGCGTGGAAATGTGGTAGGTTATACTATGCTTAGGTGGCTGGTGGAGATTACAAGGCCTCGTGATCTCGGGAAACTCTGTGAGTACTTGGCCGTATAGACATGACGGAATCTGAGTTCGGATGCCAGTGGAAGCGACAACCGATATAACGCCAGTGATGGAAAGGCGCGTCTTGCTGTCGATGAGACGATGGCCGCATGCTGACATCCAGATCAAAATGCGTCAGGAAGTAGGATCCGAGGATGGGTTGAT
Organism: Amblyomma maculatum; assembly: GCA_023969395.1. Lineage (NCBI taxonomy): Eukaryota > Metazoa > Arthropoda > Arachnida > Ixodida > Ixodidae > Amblyomma > Amblyomma maculatum. The sequence goes on along the minus strand of JAJIZL010028014.1, from coordinate 59,248 downwards.
GTACATCAGCGACGAAGAATACCCATCGAAATGTGCGCCGCAGGCCAATGTCCAGAGTGAGGGATCGGAGACCATACGTTGCAATTGAGGTTGAGTTGGCTGCACGGAGAATAGGTCCATATGACTTGGAAGCATGAGCGGTCTTGGAGGACTGCAGTACGTTGACTTCGGCACTAGTGTCGATGAATAAGCGCCGGCCAGAAATGCGGCCCATGACGACGAAAAGGCGACCAAGTTGAGGAGCGAGGTCACACGCCGCCGTCAGTGATCTTGCTCCGTGTTTCCCGGCCAGTTGCATGGTGGAGTGAACTGGCGGGCGCGGTGCTGGCGGGTTCGGTGATACCAGCAGAGACGCGGACTGCGATGAGTGGACGAGTGCGGACCGCTCGGCAAAGAGGAACAGCGGCGAGGTTTTGAGGAGTAACCGTGCTGGGCATGAGAGGACGTCCGAAGGGCATTGATAGAATTGGCCAGCTGATCGATCCGGGCCTCTAACTGTGAAATGACGGAGGTCTCTGGTGGAGAAGAGAGGACAGCGACGGAAGAAGTCGCGTCGTGGACTCCATCAAAGAGCTGGGCGAGGCGGTCAAGGGACACATCCCCCGCAGCAGCCAAGATGAGACGGGTGGACTGCGCCAAACGTTGAAGGAAGAGCTGCCTCAACAGTGCGCCATTCGAGCCTGCGTTTCTTTCGCCCAGGAACTGCCGCATACTAGTGAGTAGCTGGGAGGGGAGGCGGTGTCCAAGCTCTTCGTAGGTGAGCAGCTGCTGGAGTCGCGTAGTCTCGGACGCCGTGGTGTGGTCCAGAAGGCCCTGCTTTAGTCGCTGGTATGGTGCATCGCCCAAGGGTCCAGTGAAATTGTGCGCCACCCATTGAGCCGCTTCAGGAGGCAGGTTGGAAAGTAAATGACGAAACCAAAATGCCTCCGAGGTGATGTGGTGCCGATTGAAGATGGCTTCCACTTGGGCCAACCACATCTGCGGACACTTGGGCCAGAATGTTGGTAGTCGAAGCTGGAGAGCTGCAACGTCCCGTTGGCGCAAGGTAACGTCAGGCGGAAGGTCGCCTGAGGGCGGTAGGTTGCTGGGGTCTGTCATTTCTTAGGTCGGAGTCACCACTGTTGCGAACTTGCAGGGTCGCAGCGGAGCACCAGAGCAATATGACCAGAGTGGCAGGCTTCTCATTCTAAACAGCCCGTGCCGTGCTTGCGCTCCGAGCACGCGCTGTACATTTTTGTTTTCCTCTGATACGGGCTGGCAACGCTGATCTCAGCGCCTCGGCTTTATAGCGTCGGCGGGTGCTATATTCTCATGAAGGTTTTAATCAAGCTGCATCACACATTCCATGCCCAATAGTTTTAGCCAAGGCGTAAAAATCAACCATTCGAAACAGGCGATCAAAACCGGTGGCATATTGGTGACAGCCACTTAGGACATCTACCTGTCCTGTAGGACAGGTAGTAACCGCAGATCCGGACCATGAAAAGGAAATAACAAGAAGAATAAGATTGGGATGGAGCGCATTTGGCAAGCACTGGCAGACTATGACTAGCAGCTTACCGGTATCGCTCAAGAGGAAAGTATGCAACAGTTGCATCTTGCCCGTACTCACCTATGGGGCTGAAACGTGGAGGCCAACCAAGAGAGTTCTACTTAGGCTGAGGACAACCCAGAGGGCTATTGAACGAAAATGGTAGGGATAACATTAGGAGATAGAAAGCGTGCAGAGTGGGTCAGAGAAATAACTAAAGTTACCGGCATTCAAGTGGAAATTAAGAAGAAGAAATGGACAAGGGCGGGACATGTAGTGCGAAGAGAGGATAACCGATGGTCGCTGAGGGTAACAAACTGGATTCCAAAGGAAGGAAAGCGTAGCAGGGAGCGGCAGAAAGTTAGGTGGGCGGATGAGATCAAGAAGTTCGCGGGGGTCAAGTGGATGCAGCTAGCACAGAACCGGGTTAAGTGGAGAAATATGGGAGAGGCCTTCGCCCTGCAGTGGGTATAATCAGGCTGATGATAATGATGATGATGATGACTTAGGACAGCGCAGTAAGTTTTTATTTTGTAAGTAGGGAAACGAGGTTATTGGCTCCAAGTACTAAATATTCACTTTATGCAGTAAATGGCACTTACAGAGTCGAAGAGCACCTTCGGAAACCCCTGTTGCAATATTTGGGGTAAGAAACGTCACGTGTACCTTTTTTTCCATCTGCACAGGCATTCTGCTAATTTTTTTTCGAAAAGTTTGCCACAAGGCATAAGTTGAGAAAGGGGGAATGGGATGCAGGAGATAGAAAGTTAAAAGAAGGCGTGAAGTCCAGTTGCGCTTATGTATTCGAGAAGGTTGGCAGTGTAGCGATTGTCCATTGTCCATTTCTCATAATCGCAATCGAATTCCATTGCAGGCCCACCTTCATGATTATCCATGTCCTAATGTGAGTCGTTGATGGACACGTCCACAACAAGTGACGCACATCGCAGACGTCATGTGGAGTGTCACAGTGAGGGCACCTGTCACTCACTGGTAGATCTTTTTCCCGCCATCGATGTCGAACAGAGGGGGTCAGAGCCACCCCTGCCCGGATCCGGGGCACTGTTACCTCCTCCTGCCGCGTAAGACTATGGGGGAGAGGGTGCGAACACGGAGGAATGAGAGGGCGTGTTCGCTGGCGCAGAACTTGCGAATCGGAAGCGTGGGACAAGAACGGATCTGGGGGAAGAGGGGAAGGTGATGGATCGCCTGATGTGTTTATGTACGTCGTAGCATCCGCTTGAATATTATGTGGATCGCGAGCACGGCTGCGAATCCAGTGTATGCGCACAGGACATGGGTACTTTGAACATAGCAAATGTATGGACTGTGTTATTTGAATTGTGCGTCGAACGGCCTTAAGCTGTTTAAGGGCAGTGAGAGGATCTGTGTAAAGATGAACTGCATTGAATGTAGGAACTGGTGGAAGCGAATGTATGGCATTGTAAATGGCTTGAAGTTCCAGTGCCAGAGGGGTGCACGTATCCGCGGTATATGTCAGATGAGTGTTGAGATGCGGATGAGAGGGACTATACACAGAAGTAACTCCTCGCTCTGCTGTCTGTGATGCATCGGTATATAATATGCGTCCTTCAGGCAGATGTGCGGATGATACCGACGGGGAAGCAGTGGGGCGATTGTCCGTGAGCTGGCAGTACGAGCATGGAGGTAGCGTCTTTAAATGTTGTAGTTGTAAAGACGGTTTGCGAGCTCTGTTTCCCATCCGCTGATCAACGAGTTCATTGAGCGTATTTAGCTGGGCATACTCCTGAAGTACTGGTATGGGTGTTAGGCGGGGAAGATATGTTATTGCACCCATAGCCTGACGATTGATGGCCTCAAGGGAGTCCCACTGTCTGCGGGTGAGACGTTGAAACTGTGCCTGGTAGATTATACGCGGCTGGAGGACAGAGCGAACAAGCTGGCGGGCCGTGTGAGCATGCACGCCGCCAGAGCGCATAGCTATGCGACGAATGAGCCCTAGAGTAGCGTGAGCGGTCTTACGGATGGCTGTCAGACACGGGGTGCCAGTCCCATAGGAAGGAAGAAGACCAAGAATGCGAACGGTTTGTACCTGAGGAATTGGGGTATTATCTATCATAAAATTTACAGTGGGAGCTTTCCGTAAGCCAGCTTTATTTCAAATGCGAATGAAACAGGATTTTGTATGCGAAAGAGTTAAGCCCAAAGGAGGGAGGCGAAATGTCAATGCCTCCAGCGCATGCTGGAGGGCCGCCTGATGGACAGACGTATCTGGGTGACAGCACCATAAGGTTATATCATCGGCATACGCAAGCACGCGTATAGAAGGGATGGCCTCTAGGGCTCGAACAAGTGGAATGAAGGCCACATTAAAAAATGTAGGGGCGCAAACGGAGCCCTGGGGCACTCCTCTGTTTGAGGGGAAGTGACCAAAGGGCTTTCCATGGACACGCACACTGAAAGTTCTATTTGTTAGAAAGGCGTGAATGGCGAGGCGAAACCTGTGAGGGAGACCAAGGGTTTGTAGGGAGGCAAGAATGGCTGAGTGAAGGATGTTATCATATGCCTTTGTTATGTCTGTAGCGATCACAGTTCTAACAAGATGACTATGCGGAGAGTGGTGAAGCACGTCAGCAGCCAAAGTAGCAAGACCATCCTCTGTTCCTATCTGCGGGCGGAAGCCAATTTGGGATTCTGGATAACAATCAGGGGATTCCAACCACCACGATAAGCGAGTGGCGAGAATGTTTTCGTAAAGCTTGCAGATTGTTGGCGTTAGGGTAATTGGACGAAGGGCCGAGAGGGATACCGGAGGATTACCTGACTTCGGTATTAGAACAACAATAGAATGCTTCCACTCGTCCGGCATGACACCAGAATGCCACACGTCATTGAATGCATCAAACAGGGCCTGCAAAGCAGTCTCTTCCAAGCTGCGGAATAAGGAGTTAGGTATGCCATTGTGCCCGGGAGCAGAGTTAGATTTGAGGCGTTCAATGGAGGCCAGCAACTCTGCCATGGTTAGATCAGAAGTAATCGCATCGGGGGGTTCGGTAACCGGTAAGCAAGGTGGAGAAGTCGAGGTGGAATCATAGTGGGGAAAAAACTGTCTGGCTGCTTGTTTTGCAAATGTGTCCTCATCTACATTCATCGCTTGGCGAATGCTCTCTTTGTAATCAGAAACTTGAAAAGAGCGCTCCATGGCATGAAACACTCCCCAGAGTTGTCGATTACTCTGCTTGGAGGACAGGTGTCACACCATGAAGGCCAACGTTGCCTTCCTAGACGGTTTTCATACCGCCTCACACGCGCGGTAGCCCGGTGAAGAGCGGGGATAGCCGATGGGTCATCGGGGTACGAGCAGCATAATGATCTGCCTGGCGACGCAGAGCCCAATGATTCAGGAGGTGGATGTCCGGGTTTGGCTCGTCTTCATTTACAGCGGTGGTAATCGTGTGGGACGCAAGAACAGCAGAGAGAGAGAATGCTGATGATGGGGTGAAATCAGATAAGCGATTGTCTGCACGTAGAGAGTCCCGTGATGTTATTCGTACGCAACGGCGTATTTTACGTATCCGCGAAGGAGTGAGAGAGATAAAGGTAGGACTGTGATCACTACCCCAGGTATCTGGTTCAACAGCCCAACGAGGGCTACCAGGGCCTAACCACCAAGTAAAATCAGGTGAATAAGGTCCACCTCGTGGACGGGTAGATGCATGCGGGTGGTTTAAAAAACGAAAAGAATTATCTGAAAAACTTCCCTGGATGTGTGCACCCCTGGGAGAATCCGATGGGTAACCCCACGAGGTATTTGCGCCGTTGAAGTCTCCACCGACTAGAATAGGGATACCCGAGTAGGTAGAAGGCAGAAAACAAACCCATCCAAGATTAGGAGATGCGGAACCAGAACGGTCATAAAAGGAAACTAGTATAAGTGGCATGCGTACAGGCTTAACTAGGAGTGCTACCACCTCTTGGCGTGTGTTACTCACCGTGAAAGTTCGATCGGTGTGTGGGGAACTGAAGTGTGAGTATAAATTGCAGATTTACCTGGGCTGAGGGAAGAAGTGATACAACGGCGATCAGTAATGGAAGGTGAATGGTAAGCGCAGAATCCTGAAAGGCGAGGAAGTGAGTTATGCTCTTGAAGTAAGAAGGCCCACGCCTTTAGCTTTTGGTCGCGAAGACGGATGTTCACTTCAGAGGCCTTATTCGCAAAGCCTCTACAATTCCACTGCACCACCAGAGACAGTGCATTATCCATTGCGAGGCCGAAGAGCTTCTGCGATGAGGGAGGTCACCTGCTCCATAAGGGCTAATATTTTATCTGCTGTCGGAGTATTTGGGATTAACGTGTTGTCTGCACGTGATTGTGGTTCGATGCTTATTGGAGGTGATTCATATGAAATCTTATCACGAGGTATTATACTTCTTCGAGAGGGGTGAGAGTGACGCTGTTCTCGGAGCTGGGTGAGTTCGTGGACGTGGATGCTGCGCCAGGTTGTAACACAGCGGAAATCCGCACAGCTGTCGTCGGCGGAGAAGGAGCCATGCAGGCGCCTAGCCCAACCTCGCTCGGTAATTCCGAGATAAGCCTAGCCTGCGCCTGAGGGATCCGGTTGGACTTTCTTACTTGTGAGAGGGCCCACCGAGGCGGAAATCGCTCCAAAGGGGAGTCTTCGTCATTCGTTCTCACGGAGGGCACTGTCTTACCCACACAACCCCCGGGAAGCGAGTATCGCTGAAGTGGTTGGGCCTATGGGTGGAGAAGCCATGACCCATGCATGACCCTAGCGCAGCATTAGGCTGGCCAAGTCAGCGATAATGTCGGCCCGTGGTCGACTGCCGAAAATCGGCCGTTCTTAGGCCATTGTCAATTTCCGACCTCGGGCCGAGGAGGGTGGCCAAGGTAGCCTCGATGAGGTAGCTTCGATAGTCGGCCATATTGGTAAAGGCCGAGCGCGGGCCGACCACAGGCTTGCCGTTTGGGGTGTGAATTGGCATCGTCTCCCCAAACCACTTTCACTTACAAAGAAGCGCGATTTTGAGGAGGGTCGTGTCATCCTGACGGCGTCTAACGACCATGCCACCCACGCACCATGCCTCTACAAGGCAATTCGCCGCCGACATCTTCCCCAGCGTGCAAAGGGGAGAAGGGAGACAGCGGCAGCGAGGAGCTGATAGAGATAGAGAAGCGAATGGACACATCGGCGTGCCGAGCACCGTTCCCGAGATTTATGCAGTCAACATTTTTTTCAATACTCTCGCGGCACTAAATAAATCACTTCTATGCCATCAATGTGTGCCCCCAAACAAAATATCTGTTAACCGTGCGGCTCAAATTGGGGCTCGCCGACAATCACCACTAAGCCTAGCTCTGAGATCAGCCACTTAAAATCCCTGCTGGGCTATATATCTTCCAGTTTGAGTTGTGCATTACTTCATTTGAGAACTAATCACCTTCACCAGGTCTTCTAGACTGTGCTGCACCAGTAAGCTCGTCGCCGACGCCCACGAACAATATTCTCTACACGAGTTCAACCACCTTTCACAATAAAATTCTCTTGAATTTCATAGCTACCAGGCTCTAAAAGCTCGGCATCAATGGCTACGAAAAATGTTTGCCGAAAAATGGCCACTGACTGGCTTTGACGATCACGCCTTTTCCCTCAATTAAACTCGGGGAGCAGCTGCGCTTATGCTTCTCCTTGTTCCTTGAAGGCTGTAAATTCTGCTAGCGGCAAAAATTGTTTATTCATTTGATGACACACAACCGGAACAGAATTTGTGTCAGCAGCAAAAACGAAGACAGCATTCTGTTCCTAAATATAAGCCTTACTCTGAAGGAAGCTCTTGCCTCGCATCCTTCTATACTAGGCAGTAGTTTTCACCCCGCATGTGATCGAGTTTTTTATGGTATACGCTTGCTGTGTTGCAAAATATCGTTCAGGTTCTCTATTAGCAGGTCTTCGCCAGTATGGCAGACACCACGCAACAGCAATATGTGAACGGTTTCCAAATCAGCGAAGCTGAAATTACGAATTGGCAGATAGGGACGTAAAGTTGGTCGATGGGAAATCGACTGCTAGTCTTGGCTTCCAACAACTGAGCATTTGCCTGCCTTACTTTCTCGAACGTAAGCAGATGAGTGGCAGAAAAAGATATAACCACGCTTTGGCACTGGCCATGCGACGCCACTTTTAGCAGAAATATCAATGTACACCATTCCCTTCTACGAATAAAAGTTAAAAATAACTCTCGAAATCAGTGGCGGAGATTCGAACGATTGTGCAGAGGAAATCGCAACGCTTTGCGAATGTAAACAGTCATCGAGGGTCGATTTGGCTATATACCAATATAATGACAAAACTAAAAAAGTAGAAGCAGGAGAGTAGTGTTTGGGATTTAAGAAAGCATTGCGTAAACACCCTCGGAGAGCACGTCCGAATATTTATATGCCTGCCTGCCGACGTAAAGCACGTGCTGTCTTATTTGCCCACTTTTGTAACTCACCTTAGTTCAGAGACCCCTTATACAAACAGCGTTTCAATGACCTTCCCTAATACCTTGGGAAAAGGATGCGCTGCTGGTCTTAATGTACACGGAGCCGGCATCTTGCTTTCAGGCCTTGTATACTGGGAAGGGTAAATGTAGACATGAACGTGAAGTGGAGAATTGACGAACACAGCGATTGCCGTTACCTGACAATTTTATGTCGCGGCGTCAAGCATGAATGCGCAGAAAACGCAAATATAAAAAATACACAGCGCGCAATAAATGCAGCAGTAGCAACAGAGGCCCTCAACAATAGCGAAACACAGATGTTGCTTCGTTTCATGTAGGTACGTGCCTGATTGTGTGGTTCAGTACATAATCCTTAACCAACAGGGCCACCGCAAACGTTTAGCTTACTTGTGCCAACATGCGAGAGGCGGAAGCAAATGTCTGGGTACACGGCTGCAATTCTGCTGCAGATATGTCATTGATAGTATTATATCTTTGCTTCCTTTCCCCTGAACATGCATGCAAGGGAGATTCACTCCGAAAGATATGGAAGCACAGCAAGTTAGTAGCACGGTGAGCAATGGGGGGTTGTAGCTTACTATTTCGTATTACATGAACAGTTGTAGTGTGAAATCCTTGCAAAGCTAATTTGAAAATGAAAGTGATGCCGTAAAAATTATATGGAAAACAATTGAGGCTGTAGCCACATGAACTCGTTCTGTAATTGTAGAAACCACTCAGCGGTCGCAAAAATACATCATGCTTAAATACATCAGTTTCAAATCATTTGCCGCCTCAGGTCTGAAAGCGTTCAAACTTTTCGAGCTCCTGATATCGCTAAATAAAGAATTTATATTGAGAGGCGGGATTGCCACGAAAGACCATTGTATATGGGGAGACAAGCTCGCAAAGTGCACTTGTACGGCTTGTCAACAAGCGAGCCTTTATTGATATGTCGTCTTGTCAGCGAAAGTAGCAACAAAACTAAAAAATTTGCAAATAATATTTTCCCATTCCCCCCCCCCCCCCCCCCCCCCCCCCCCCCCATGGTGCGCGAACTCTTATCTTACAAATGTCATGATTTTGTGCAGTTATGGCTACAGAATTTTGCATTTTCGAGGGGTCAGGAAAGAATACGAGACCTGATAACAAAAAGGGAATTCGAATATAAGAAAGTTCAATGAATACACTTTATTAATTTGCATTAGTAAGAACAGTAGCCACTACACCATGGATTCATGCCTTGGCAGAAACACTTTCCTCCGCAGCTGCCAAAAACTCCACAGAACTGAAAAAAAAGGGAGAAAGGCTATATACTAACCGGAATTTGCTTTCTACCTTCCGCGGTAATATTATGCATCATCCCATGCCAAACACTTTTCTACTCTGAACGAATAATATTACTGGTCACCTTCTGACGATTACACCTTACAATAATAGATGCCAACCGGAGCCGCTGGGAGTGTCCAGTGGCATTCTCAAACCTTACCCACCGGTGTAAAACTAACTGGGTGCTTTTTTCTTTTTGGGCCTGGAAGCGCGGCACATAGTCGCGCTCGACTGTGCGCTAAACTGCGCCGCTTTCCCAACCAGCGCGCACGATACCATCGCAATGGTTAAACCGGATACCAACTTACAGACGCTTAATGTAAGCTCAAGGATCGCAGTTTTTGCACCATCGTCTTTCCATGCACGTGAACAATATCTGCGAACTTGCGGTTCCTTTCGTACAGAGCAAATTTAATCTCGTAATGGCTACTTATTTGCTAAATAAAACATACATGTCTGATGAGTGCAGCAAAATGTTCCGAATCATGTAGCACCATATAATAAATCTTGTATGCTTTTGCTTCACTACGCGAGGTAAAGTCAAGGTCAGAGTCTACTTCTTATGACCTTCAAACAGCTTCGAGATGAATTACTGATCAAAGAGAAGGGTCAAATGTCAACTGACGTGGAAAGTAGATTAACGCATGAGCAGTCACGTGGCGACACACATGATTGCTTAGGTCAATCTCGAGTATCTATCGAGGCGCGCCGCGTGCCTAAGATATTTACCGCGTGTAATCACGTTTCACCTGTGGCTTCAAACTACGCTTAATGTAAGCTGAGTCACGGGCATATTTATTTTCTTACCCGTATAAACATATTTGCTAAATTTTATAGCAATAAAAACAGCCAACAAAGTTGAAAATCCCTCGGGGTCTAAAGGCCGAAAGTTTCAATGTCCGCCTTACCAGTATACTTCACAAGAATATTATATAAAACAAAATTAAACAAAATTCTCACATAAATATTGCTAATGTGCTTGAAAGCTGATGATGATTTTGCTCTTAATATACAGGCACAAAGGTGAACTTCAATGAGAGACACTTCTTTTGAAAATTGTGCCCAAAATTGTGTGCAATTTGTGACGAGTGTGTATTTTTTCACTGGCATCCACCTAAACGCAGCAATGCGGCTACAAAAAGCTATGGAAGTTTACGAGAATCCAAATTAACTTTAAGTTTGTCTTGTTCTGTGGCTTCAAACTTTGAGTCACCGCCTTTCAGTGAAAGACATAGCTCTACCAAATGAGGTAACCCAGCAAGTGACTAGTTTGAAGAATCGAAATTACAGTGCGGTAAAAGTAAGGACGTATAGTTTTACAGATGTTTTATTTAGGCAGGTTGATCAAAACAGGCATCCATTCCATCCCTCACTTACAGCATTATCGCTTACTGTGATGTAATACTTTGGTTAAATATTCCGTAGCTTAACAAGCATCCGCGACAACGCGCTTCTCGGCGGTTCTTCTTTTGCATACAGAGCGGAGGCAAATTACAAGAATTAAAGAATAGCCTAAACCCCGTTTATCATGAACTGACTAGAACCGCATATCAAGCGTCGTGATCGGCAGGCCATCTTTTAAAGTTCTCTGTAAGATTTCGGAGAAAAAATATTGCAACTTATCAGTCAAGAAAAATATGGTCTGTTGTTTCGAGTTTATAGCGAACAGAGCTAAGAGAGAAAACTAGAAAGTGTTAGCGCGGGATGAATTTATCAATAACTAGAAGTCGATAACTTATTACTCTGAATTTTAAGAGAAACAACAAACGTGGAATGAAACTTGTAATATGATAGTAATAACTCTTTGGCAACACTTTACGCGAAGCCCTGTTGCTAACCGTATCACTGCGCTTGGGTGGATGCCAATGGCTATCGCTCCTTTGGTTCAACTTATTTGGCTGTCTTTTTCATCGCAGCCCCTGACCCCCTTATCAGACATGACTAGCTGTTTTCGATCAATTGAGAACAGAACTGTTTTTCGAATGAAAAACGAGCAAATCATACCTAAAGCTGATTTCTTAGCCACAAACGAGTATCAAGGTGACAAATTCATCGTATAAAATACGTGCTGTAAAATGTTCCCACGCAAAGTGAATAACAGGACAGACTGAAAATGGTGCACTTGTAAATAAATTATTAACGAGGCCGGATATATGCCTCAGAATTGTCGATCAGCCAAGACGAGAGTATTTATGTACTGATATTTGCGTCATCGCGAACGCGCTTTTCACGCAGAAATCATATCGGACTTAAGGCCGCGAGTTAAGGCACATGTTCAAGTTGAATACAGCAAGAATGAGCAACCGGCCAGCTTCTATACTGACGTTTCTCCAATAAGTCAAGACGAGAGCTTACATTAATGGTTTTGCTAGAATACTCAAATGTCAATTACTTAACCTCAAACTCAGTGTTTCGCTTAGAAATATATTTATCTTTCCTATAGGTTGCTTTCACAGCAGCCCAACGCCCATGTAAGCGCTCTTTATTAAGGTGATCTTAAGAGAATTCATTGGATTGAGATGTAATTTTTCGTTTGTTTCTGAAATGTGGCGTCTTTCACAGAGTGCGACGTCATGCTATCAATTTGGTGCCGTTGTTAAAGCGGCATCATATCAAACATAGTGGTTCCCTGGCGAAAAAAACCGCATGAGTCACAATAACCTCATACAGAATTCTCATACTAAACTCAATCAAATCTCATACAATCTCATATATTTCTCATATGTTGACTGACATTTGTATGAAATTCAATTCAGTTCAGGCGTTCAGTCGTGTCCGACTCTTCGTGACCCTATGGACCATGTCACGCCACGCTTTCCGGTCTCTCACTATCTTCTTAACATCACATAACTTCATCTGCAATGCCTCGAGAATGCCATCTAACCATCGCGTTCGCTGCCTACCCCTTCTCCGGCGACCCTCAACCTTTCCCAACATCAAATCTTTCTCCAGCGGCTCCTCTCTTCTCATCAGATGACCAAAGTAGCTGAGCTTTAACTTGAGCTGTGAAATTATATGTGATTTATATGAGTTTATTATGAGAAGTCTGTATGAGGTTATTTTGACTCATGCGGTTTTTTTTTTCGCTAGGGTTTGTAGGGTTTAACGTCCCAAAGCGACTCAGGCTATGAGAGGCGCCGTAATGGAGGACTTCGAACATTTCGACTACTTGGGGTTCTTTAACGTGCGCTGACATCGCACAGCAAACGGGTGCCTTGCTTTGCGCCTCCATCGAAAAGCGGCCGAATATGTTGACGCGTAAGTCGCGCAAGTCAGTGAATTTAAAGCAAACGGAAACAGTATATGGAGTAGCAACTGCCTGCCACATCTCGGCGATAGCAAAGCAGAAAACAATTTTGAAGTTTAAGCATGGCCTAAACCTAGTGATGCAGGGAAAGTTGTGGGTGTTGCAGTGATAGCATGTTTAGCACTTGGTTTTATTTAAAAGCGGTAGGCATTTTTATTGTGAAAGCAATATTGCTAGCAGTTTCAAGCCTTTGCCTTACCGTGGCGGTGCCACCATTGACCTTTCCCGTGACCTCTGTGTGACGTCACGCCGAAGAGCTGGGCGACCATCTCGCGCCGTCTAGGAGCAGTGGCTATAATGCCTAGAATACACTGGTTAGTGTGCCGAGGGCACGCGCTCACGTGGCCTCCGTGGTGATGCCTTCCCGCCGCCACCGCGGAGTGGCGCTACCAATAGCTAAAGTGTCATCGCTCGGCGTTTGCGGCCTTGGCAGCATAGGCGGCATATAGGTCCGGATAGCGCACTGCGCTTTTCACTGCGAAACCAGTCTCTTGATGGTTTGAGCGCGCGCTTTGTCTAAAAACAGTTGGTGGAAGACAATCGTACTGTCCTAGCACTGTGCGAAGAAAATCATACGCTGAAATAGCGCTCGAGGAAGCGTTTAACAAATACTCTCGGGTCCATGTCTGCTATATCTTACTGTTTATTTATTCAGCTGAACCGGATAAGGCCTTAAGCAAACACAGACTTTCTGATATCCAGCGAGACAAGAAATTTTAAACAACCACCTAAAGTTGACACGTTGGTTGCAATACTTTTTTTTTTTGAATAAACGATTGTCTCGCGCATTGGGACACAGCTCACTCCTTATCATCTCAATAACACCCAACTAAAACAAGTGTCTTCAACCGCTATTTAGGCGTTCACATAGCAAATGATCTAACTTGGTCTTTTACCATCACTTCCATAATACCAACGAGAACCGTACTCTCGGCTACCTTCGCCGTAACTTTTTCCTGCTCCCAACTCACTGAAACTTCTCTACAAATCTCTTGTTCGCAGTAAGTTGGAACATGGTGCATCCATTTGCGATCATTTCACTGAAAACCTAATCAGCGCCTCGAACTAATTCAGAATAACTCGGAACGTTTCGCCCTTCGGAACTATAACCACAACGCCACCGCAAAATTTATGAAGATAAGATTACAGTTAACATCTCTCTCTAGATGCCGAAAGTATGCTCGTCTTTGTTCACTTCATAAAATAATCTACCATGACCAGATGCGCAGCGATCTTTTACCCCTTCCATCTTATGTTTCGTCAAGAGTTGCTCATTCGCGTAAAATCGCAATTCATTTCTTTAAAACTAAACGTGCAGCTGAGTTCTTCTTCCCACGAACAGCAAAGTAGTGAAACCACCTTCCCGCAACTGCTACCTCTATCATGAATGATCAGCGTTTTTGTTCTGCCTTACCTAACATTGTATTATAAGACTTGAACACTCTGTACATAACTACTATATACTACCACCCCAATGCCCTTAGATACGGTACAAAGAAACAGAACAATAACAGATCATGTGAACTGCACCTGCCAGGCGCATTTAAGAGATTCAAGTGGGTGCAAAAATAAGAAATGATAACAGAGAAACATGTTTAAAAACATCTGCAGCTTACACTGTTGCCGAGGGCTTTGTTGAGGAGGCAATCGCATAAGTTGTACGTGTTCTTTCAAAAGTAATTCACAGTTATTCCTCCACAATTTGGCTCCACCTTGAATCCTTTTCTACAGATAATGGGCTTGGCAAGTGTGGTTCATATGACCTATTATTATTCTATTTCTTTGTACTTGACCCCTGCTTACGGAAAGCTATCAATAACTGTGTACCTGCAGTCGTATTTGTTATCAGTATCATTTGCAATGCTGGTTCCCCTTAATGAATAATATGTCCGCTTTGGAACTTGTTTCACTACTGACTCATCGCCCGTCCCGCACTGTGGTTTTTTTTCTGCTGCCGATTTTTTTTAATTTTTCTTTGAGGCCACGGTATTACCGGTTGCAAGCTCAACTTTTCATACCGAATAAAGATTCCGTCACTCCTTGCCCGACTTTTTTCTGCCCCATCCTCCTCGCTTCCCTCCCTGGCTTTTCTGCGTCGGAAGGAAAGGTATATTTAAGCTTCCTCCAGTGATCATAGTACTACCCAGACGAACAAAGTCCATTTGTCGAAACACTGGCTCCGCTTGCGAACTGAGGCTCCATCTGATTTTTTGTTCAGTTCACTTTCACACAAAATTTAGCATTTTTTGTTTCAAAATAGAGTTTCCGAAGGGTTCAAAAGTTTGAATCAAGGGAAACGCAAAGAAACAAGAGTTTACTAAATTTAAAACACACTCTGCAACAATAAGCATCGTGAAAAAGTACGCCATGTTTTTCTACAACAACGAAATTTTTGGCGCTGTTTACGGGCACAAACTCGGTGAGGAATCCACCAAACGTTTAAGTGTTGCTGCGACTACAGTACCATATTCGAAGTATGCGCTCCAGGCCAGAGTGTCTTTAGAGGTGGTTGCTCTTGCACTTGGAGCGAAGAGAAGGATGGCCATCTGTGGTTGCTAATTTTTTTAATGGTGCCTAAGTGTCATTGTAAGAAAGGCTGTTTGAATTTGTTGCCGGACTAACTTTTATATGTCAACTACGGACGTCATCTTTCCGTTAAACCCTAAACATGCGAAATACACCCAGTTTCGCTCACGTGCTAAAATGCTCTACATTTCCTCACATATTAGATCATTGAATATTCTTTTCATCTTCTTTTCTAGAACCGAGGTCATACTCTCTTCTCCACGATTTACGTCTTCCCAAGGGCACTGTCTCTACAATGTGGTTAATAAACATGGATCAAACAAAGTTATAGGCATATGTACAATATATAACAGATATCTAAAATGCGAGTAAGTTAAGGCTTTCAGAGAGTCACGTTTGAAAATATTTTTCTCAACATTACGTTTCTTTCCAAGAAATCCGAAAAGTGTTGTTTAAACGGTCTGTATGTGGTGGGACATGAGAAGGGTACTTAGACAAAGACTGCGCTGATCCTAAAAACACTTCCCACCATTTCGGTGCAGGGTAAATCTTAGCACCTTTTCAGTGACATCAGTTCAATAGGCGACAGAGAATAATTACTAACATGTTTCTTAAATGGTAGCAATGTTACTCACATCTCCGACGCAATAAGGGTCAGTTCCTTTCTTTTGCGGAGGACCTTGAAGACACCCATTCCCGCTACACAAAAGAGAGATATGTCAATTAAGTATGCTTAGAATCCAGGCCATTTTAATGGTCTGCGTAAGGCAGTTATGGCAAAACAACGCAGATATCAAGAAGCCGCTGCGGCTTCAAATATTCACACCCACGAAGTCTGTATACACTCAGCGAATTTCTGAGAGTAAACTCTCTGTTTCTGTGTATCAACCCGTAGACTACAACATGAAAAAGGCACATTTTTCCCCGCTACGGAAAGTTGGCGAGCGATGGCGGAACTCGAAATTTTTAAAACGTGCCTCCGAGCGTATTGCTGAAGCAGTGCGGCTAAACAGAAAGGAGATATTGTTTCCTGTATTAAGGATGTGTGTGCGAGCATCGACTTGCGGCACTTGAAGGAAGGTCTATGCGTACTGTAAATACAGGGCGCGGCGCGTCAAAACAGTTGTTCTGTTGTAATCTACGGAACGGCTTGTTCAGGATATTGCACTGCAGTCTTGCAGGCTTTAAGCGACACTCGAAGGAATTTTTTATATCCTCTCTTTCGTATTCTTTCTGTGCAATTCAGCGTGTTCATATATGAAGCGAGCACTGCTCTGTTCATTCAAAAGAGGAAATTCGGTCTTTTGCAGCGACAGCTGCACTGGGCTACCAGTCGAGCATTTCGCGATGGCACATGCGCCGATTCCATGATAACCAGCGAGACTCCACAGATGTGCAGTGCGTTTCGTCGCCGCCTCACCGCATGCCGCTTGTACCACCCGTCGCATGCGCATGATTGCGTAAAAAAGGCGGAGAAGAAATAGGCGGCTGTATTACAAAGCTTTGCATGGATGCAGAGAAGGATAGTCCAGCCGCTTAATAACGGCGGTAGAGACAAAAGAGGATTAACTCTTCCAATCCTGTGGTTGTCTCCTGGTACTTGATTAGTCAACAAAAATGGAATGAGCGTAAGAACGCAGAGGGAGCTTCGGAGACACCCGAACAGTGAGAGGAACGGCTTGTCAAACGGAGATGTCACACTGCCGAGCGTAATAGACGGCATATAGCCGCCGAGATGGAGCTTATGAAAGTCGAGTTGTTTAGCAAACAGAGTCTACCAAATCGAAATACTGTGTCGACAAAATTGAGACCACTGCATGCTGCTTCACCGATAATTGGCTGTATTCGACTCTGTCAAGAAAATCGAAAAAAATAGGTATATATTCACTCTCTTTCTTGGGTAAATGTACAGTTACCACAACAAGCTAAGACAGGGAAACGTATCTCTCGGTACGTATATGCTGGCATAGCCGAGCTAAGCGATAGACAATTTTTCCTTCTTCTATGGGAATCCCGGGCATCCCAACAAACACTCCAAAAAAGATGCGTTTTTGAACCAGTTAGAGCATGCAATGGAGCCGTGCCATGAGCTTTCTGGAAGACCGCTTAGAATAGGGAATAAAATCAACCCCCTTTTTCTTCATGTTGCTACACACACATCAGGAATATTTTATAATGCACATATCCGGCGTTACATTCAAATTTTGTACATTTTTTCATTGCTTAACATTTATATTTATTCGTTATCAGGTAACCCGGAGTCAGGACTAACACAAGATACAAGACACATAAAACATTTAAGCTTGAAATTGGGTTTACAAATTTTTGTTTTTATAATACGCTTCCAATATACATTTGTTACTAGGAACGGGCAGAGGTAATCATCTCGCAAGAAATTTGGCGCCGTAGAGGGCACGCGTTTTAAAGGTCGTTTCATTTCTTGAAGCACTATTGGGAAACTAGTCTACCTGTATAATGGACCCAACACCTGCTGTTTACAAACTTGCATTATAAACTGCGCAAGATACATATTTCCGGTCTGTGAAGGTGATGCTACAATGTTGTACCATCTGTGGCTAGGAGCGGCGTTTACAAACGCCTTTTCCAATCTAATTGGAATGGCAGACGCTCCAACCTGTGAGGAGCATAGGCATGATGAAACGATTGCGCACATACTTTGTGATCACCGACTGTAATGGCCAGCACAATCAGCAGACGAGATGGGTCCATGGAACTGGAGATGCACCCAGACAAGTCTCTCGTCTAACGAAGGGGCAAAGAGCCAGCAGGAATGAGATGCACGGAGTAAAAAAACTTCGACAAAAACCGCGACTTTGGCCAATAAGCCAACATGCAGAGAATTCAGTGCGCAGGGTGGGAGTGCCCACCGGTGGGGAGCGACGCGGCAAAGAAGGAGCAACCGTTGCTGAGGTGCTGAGATCTCCCGGTCGTTCGGGGTATGAACTTCATCTACGCGTGCAAGGACCGCTTGGGGTCCCTGCAGGGACCCCCAGCGGTGACGTCCCACCTTCCTTCCTTTCTTTAGAGCTCGGTTCAGGTGTACACGAAGATTTGAGACAGATACTGCGCCTTTTCTTTCTTGTAAACTTATTCTCATTTACCGTTCCGGAGCACACGCGCTAGAAATACTCCGAGACTATGTTCTGCCTTTAACAGTGTCGTTATTGTCGGCACTAATTCAACTATCCATTCGAAGCTAAGCCACTTCGAAAACAGCTACACATTACGCATATTACGCAGCCTAATGGCTAGACGAGACTTAAACTGAGATACTGAAATGCGTTTTCCTTTTTATTTTTGAGGCAATAATATACTGGAAAATTTAAAACTCAGCAAATTGTGGGGCGTTCGTTTTGAAATTTCTTACTTTGACTGCGTGGTTTGAGCGTTCCATGCTCAGTATGCGTATTGCAATTATTTTTGTGATACCTTTGCCTATTGCATAAAAACAGGATATCATTGTAGACGGATGTCACTAAATATTGTCACAGAAGCCAGTGAAACTGGTTCAGCAGGTTTACTTAGGACTAAGTAAAAGCACCGGCATGATCAGGCACGGAGCCGACTGGCGGGCGACAACCGAGAGCGAAGAAGACGCGCGCGTGCCAGTCTCCCGAGCGTGCCAAATGGCGGCGCCAGTACGATAACATTGCGGCATTGCCCCTCCCGGTGGAAAAGGCATCGTCCCGATGCCGAGTGGCGAGGTCGAGGATAACCGTAGTCGGCGAGGATGCGCGTTCACATCAAGCAGTTAAAGAAAGCAAAGAAAAAAAAACACATGTAGCTTGACTTAGCGGGTGTAGAAGGGCTTCATCCTGGCGACATGTACGACTTCCGATTGTGCTTGCCGTCGGGATGAGCGAACAGTTCCTTGCGGGGTCACTTCATAGGTGACGTCGCTGAGTTTGCGTTGTACTTCGTACGGGCCGAAGTAGCGGCGCAGAAGATTCTCGGAGTGACCCCGCTGGCGAACAGGTGTCCACACCCAAACCTGATCGCCAGGGTTGTAAATTACCTCCCTGTGACGAAGGTTATACCGTCGAGCATCTTTAACTTGCTGTGTCCGGACTCTCAGTCTAGCCAGCTGGCGAGCGGCCTCGGCATGCTGGACGAATTGGTCGGCACCGGTAATCGATGGGTGGGCAACATCTGGCAGTGGCATTGCATCCAGCATGGTGACAGCTTCGCGACCGTACACCAAACGAAACGGTGTAAAGCGGGTCGTTTCCTGGACGGCGGTGTTATAAGCAAATGTTGCATACGGTAGTATCTGGTCCCAGTTCTTATGATCTTCGTTGCCGTACACAGAAAGCATATCGGCGATGGTCTTATTGAGTCGCTCAGTAAGGCCATTCGTCTGAGGGTGGTAAGCTGTTGTTCTGCGATGACAAGTGCCACTGAGCCGCATCACTTCCTGGGTTAGAGCTGAAGTAAATGCCGTGCCTCTGTCATTTAAAACGATCGCAGGGGCACCGTGACAAAGGACCAGATTAAAGATGAAAAAGTTCGCAATATCAGTAGATGTGCCGCTGGGAAGAGCTTTCGTCTCACAATAGCGGGTTAGATAATCGGTGGCGACTATAATGTACCTGTTGCCCAATGATGACGTCGGAAATGGCCCGAGCAAGTCCATACCGACTTGGTGAAAAGGTACTCGCGGAGGAACAATAGGCTGCAGCAGGCCGGCCGGCTTGACAGGTGGTATCTTCCGACGTTGGCAATCACGGCACGTCCTAACATAGCGCTGAACCATAGCGGCAAGCTTCGGCCAGTAGTACTTTTGTCGTACTCGTGCCAAGGTGCGCGAAAAACCGAGATGTCCGGCAGAAAGCTCGTCGTGGCATGCCTGCAAAACGTCGGTACGGAGCGGAGTTGGGACAACCAGCAGATACTGAATGTCTGTGGAAGCGTAGTTTTTCTTGTAGAGGACGCCGTCACGCAAGCAGAACGACGACAGGCCACGCGTAAAAAAGGCGAGGCGGCGATGAGGCGGTTCCTTCGAGGTAATCGATGAGGGCCGCAGTTCGGTGTCGTCTCGCTGCTGTTGAGCGAGATCTGGCGTCGAGAGAGTGCCGAGAAAGACGGAGTCATCTGTTTCACTTGAAGAATACGGGATAGGGTCTCGGGATAGGCAGTCAGCGTCACTGTGTTTCTTGTCGGACTTGTACACAATAGTGACGTCGAACTCATGTAAGCGGAGACTCCAGCGGGCTAACCTGCCTGAAGGATCTTTAAGGTTCGCTAACCAACAGAGTGAGTGGTGGTCGCTGACCACTCTAAACGGTCGACCATACAAATACGGCCGAAATTTTGTTACCGCCCACACAACTGCAAGGCACTCCTTTTCGGTCGTAGAATAATTCGCTTCGGAACGAGACAGGGTGCGGCTGGCGTAAGCAATCACCCGCTCAATGCCTTCTTGCCACTGAACGAGAACTGCACCGAGGCCAACGTTACTGGCGTCGGTATGCAATTCTGTGTCGGCCTCCTTGTCGAAGTGGCCAAGTACGGGCGTTGTTTGAAGGCGCTTGCGAAGCTCCTCGAAGGCCCTTTGCTGCTCGTCGGCCCAGATGAAAGGCTGGTCGTCCTTTGTTAGACGAGTCAAGGTTCCGCTATTCGGGAGAAGTCGTGCACAAATCTCCTGTAATATGTACAGAGGCCCAAAAACCGACGCACGGAACTTTTATCAGTGGGGGTCAGGAAAGCAGCTACGGCAGCCGTCTTCTCTGGATCAGGGCTAATTCCCTCAGCACTCACGACGTGACCCAGGAACTTGAGCTGTTGGAATGCAAAGTGGCATTTTTCTGGTTTTAGTGAGAGTCCGGCCCCGCGGATGGCATTTAGCACGGCCGCCAATCGTTTGAGGTGCTCTTCGTAGGTCGCAGAGAAAATGAGAACGTCGTCAAGGTAGACGAGGCATGTCTGCCATTTCAGGCCGGCTAGGACAGTGTCCATCATTCTTTGAAAGGTTGCGGGAGCGAAACACAAACCGAAGGGAAGCACCAAAAAAGCACCTTACCACTTTTTAAACATTATCATGTAAAAAAAGTCCGCATGTTAACCTATTTCTTTTTTGTTTAATTCGAGAAAGGAAACTTTAAAATCTTAGATGCGTTTCCTGGATTCGGTATTTATAACAACGGTAATGATTCATCAAACTTACGACGGTACTAAGTTCTTTCGTTGACGGCTTCCAGCCTCCCGATACAGCTATTGAAAAGAAGGCAGCCACTATAGCTTTAAGAAATATGCTTTTTGGTGTACCAAGGCAGTTTCAATGGCACCTTTGTTTCAATGCTTTCCGACATTACACATTTGAGAAAACAGCGAATAAGATTAAATAATCACCAAGTACCTTCTTTTAATTCTAACTTATTGCGCAATCATTACTGAATCTTTCAATGCGCATCTTGATGCAAACAGGTACGTGGTACTGGCGGTTGATAATATCTATACGAATTTTGTTTTTCTTCTCCAGAAACGACAGATATCGTCGCCGCTTTGGCTAAAATGTTTGCCTATCTCGCGCTGAATTTTGGGCCTTCAACCAATTGCAAATGTACTGCACGCTTTCTCTCCTCCTACTTTGCTGCGGTCTAAAATACTTGCTGCTCCCAACCACGCCGGACAGGAAGCCTTGCTAGCTGCGTCATTCTTGAACAGGGCTCAAAGCGCGAGTTTTCCGACAGGGCACAACGTTTGGCAATTCATACCCGAGATCTGGTAAACGACAGTGCCGCTGGGCATTCTGCTTTCAAAATTATAAAACTTATAAACCTACCTACAGCAGCCAGCTACAAATATTTGATTGAAACTGGACACAAAATTCTCATAGTTAAAATTTTATTGAAATACCCTTATAGAGTCAGCGCACAACTTGGTGTGTTTTATTTTGTCTGTTGTCCACCAACCTTTCTACAATTGTATCGCAGAAGACATATCTCGCGAAGTGCACGCTTAAAATGAATTGGGAGTTTCCGTGTAATACCTGGTATATTTGTACCACGTGGTTAAACTCAAAATTTTGATCATTAAATATCTGCAGCTGAACATATATCTTTCGTGTTTATAGCATACACGATATTCGCCTTGTTGTAAACGCCCCTGAACATACCACACAGACGCATTAGAAGACAAAATTCTGAAATAACAATCTTCAACCGACAAATAATTCCCATTTATATGATCATATGCATGGAGTTCAGCGTTTAGACATCTTCAAGAGAGTACACTACATGTTAGAAGACAAGTAGCGAAATATGAAAACAACCAATATTTTTGAATTTAGGGAGTAGTTGAACAAATGAATAATACTTTATTTACCTTTCAAAGAGTATGGACCAGAGACGAAAAACTACAAGATGTAGGTTATTACGTTCATAGCCCTGTACAGAAAATTACCCTTAAACAAGGCATGCGTGGCAGCGCGCAAAAAATGCACTCCCCTCACCAAGACGAATATATCTTTAGCTACGAAGTTTCTAAGAAAGCTGCACATCATTCCGTTGCAGCTGTAAGGCTGCATTTTGACGGAGTTCAATGCGTTATCACTCACTTATGCAGAAAGTGCCAAAATTGCACAATTTGTCAGGGAGAGATTCCTTAAAATACAGTTTAAGGGTGAGTAAAAGAAGCCAGAAACGCATAAGTTACACGGAAAACACAGAATTCTGAACATACCAGGGCCCTGAGAATGCTGGCGTCATTGAAATTTTTCAAAAATGTAAGGCTTCCGAAACATTCCAAACAAGCAAAACAAGTCATTTTCATGACCACTATATTTCTTACTTAATATGGAATCTTATAGTGATGTGCTCTTCGATGGTTTTTGCAAGGGGTATAACGATTTATCAGTGTAGCGTTTAAACACGTTTCGCCCCATAATTTCATTTATGAACATTGATAATTATTTCGGCACTGTTAGAAACAGAGGATATAAGATTGTGCAGCTAGCGTTAGTATAGACATAAATTCATGCAAATAATCCATACCGCGCGAAATGTTTTCTAATTTCAGCCTTGTAGGTGACAGGCGGACATTAATCTTGTAGTTTTTTTGCGGCAATAATAATTTTTTGATGTTCGTCCTAAATCTGGTAGACCAGATCATAGGGAGATAGGTCGTAGTGATTGAAACAACGTATTCTAGATTACCAGCTTTAAATATTCTGAGAATTCAGGTTGAAGTCTGCAAACGGCTCAGATGCACTAGAATAGTTTTCTTTATGATAGTGGATATGACCTGTCCTTTTGACGTAAGCCTGAAATATCCCCCCAATCGCTTTAAAATTCTGAACAATATGTAATTGTCCTTAAGGCGAAAGGCTAGGGGTCACCTGTGAAAAAACTTAAATTGAAAAGTCTCAAACAAAGTAGCTTCAGGTTTGTTTACATTTAAAATAAAAACATTTTATCTTGACGGCATGTCTGAAGGTTTAGGACAAAATTGGCTCTCCACATTATATGGGTGTTAGCCGAGGTGGTTAGGCAAAAACGTGCGTCATCCGCATTTATATTGTGCTGGATGTTTTAAGCAATATTTATGATGGCATATATTTAAACGTCAAACTGAAATTGGCTCGATATGCTGCGCCACGGAACACAACATTTACCAACGGCCATATATTGCCATGAAGCGCCATCATTGACGACGACCAAATAATTTGGTTAAAATAGAAATAATTATTTCAACACATTAACAGTGAGCGATAAGTGCTCATTTGTAGAATAAATATTATATTTAAGATTCAAAATGTCGCACTGAAATCTACAAAAAGCATATAGCTTAACAAAACGCGTTGCTTGGCTAGTTGGTGAAGCATGTTTTCATAAAAATATATTCAGCGCGTCCAGCGTCTATGTCTTTGTGCAGTGTCGAACATCTTTTTATGAAAACATGCTTCACCAACTAGCCCAGCAACACGTTTTGTTAAGCGAACTTTCTTCTACTGTGGGCCCCTGTTTTTATGTTGCATCCGTAAAACCGGACCCCTTGAAGATGGTGAGTGCAATAGCAGTCAGTACCTGCAGAGCAAGGTTCATCACCTTGTGTCTCAAGAAAGGGCTGGTCAGCGCCCGTCTTTTGTTTTCTTCCAGCGTCCGTGTCTTTGTGTAGCGCTGAATATCGTTTTATGAAAGCCTATAGCGTTACGCATTTAGCTACTAGATTTCCTAAAGTGATTTCTTTTTAAGCCCATTCGAAGAATTGAAACTAATTACATACCTTTGCATCAGGCTTTGTGCAGAAAGGAGGAAAATAAGAACATGCACCAGATCAAGCTGCATTGCGAATCCTTAAAGTGACACTGTGGTGGAGGTCGAGCTGTAACGAGGACAAACAAGCGTACGGTGCATATCTCAATCAATGAAAATTTCCACCACCTTGATGAAGTCAGCATTAGGCTCTAGTTTACTCATGGCAAATTCTTAATACGTCAGTCGCTCGCTGTGGGGCCACCCAAGGCTCGCTGGTGGCCCTACTTGCAGCTTCGCAAGTTCTCGCCGTAAGTAAACTTCGGGCTTAAGAGGTAGAGAAAAGGTTACATCTAAGCCAGTGTACAAAGGTTGGAGCTTACCAGTGCCAAAATATTTGAAGTGGTAATTATGAATCATCTTTCAACCACAGTAACCATCTCGAAGGTCAACTTGTAAAATTTAGTTTACACGATGTCAATTTGGAAGTTCGAAATATAAACGTTTGCGCGCTCAATTTTATGTTGTAGTTCCATGATTCGCGGCTTAAAACACAGATGCTTATATCCTTTTGTTAAAAGCTGCTATGCTTAGTAGTCACCGCAAACAAAACTCAATTTTATCGCAAGTGCAACCCTGTCTTATTTTGTACAAAGCTTTATAAACGTTTTAGGGTTTTTATTCTTCCTTGTCATTCCATTTTCCTGCTTTCGTGTGGTTTCAAGACAAGAATTCATTCTTGGTTGCAAACAATTACTTGCGCTGAGTAAGTAAACACATATCAGTGGCAATAAAGAAGGCTTCTACATTTTTGTAAAACACACGGTGTCCCCCCAGAAGTGAAATCTATTATCAAAGCCCGTTCAGGTTATTTTATGTTGCCTTTAGCTTTTGTATTCTTGTGGAGTGGTCTAGATTCGATTAGGTTCTATAAATGCCAGGGACAACATGGGATTACGCTGGTTTGTTTATTCTGTAGCGGGGTGTCATATATTGAAAAAGGTAGCTATAGAGCACCCAATATCTAAATGTTTCGGTCGTGTGCGCCAAACTAAGACCGAAATTTGTCGAATTATGATTTCAATTAGCCAAGTGGTAGTGTTCACGTCTAGTGCCTGTATATGCATGAAAAATGTGGTTGATCGGATCCCAGTTACTTAGCATTTCACTTCTGTTGTTAAAGTATCGCGATTAACCGAAAGATTACTGAGTTAAAGGGAATTTGGGAATTTTTGCCGCTATGAAGTATTTATGATTTCTGCTTTTTCCTCGCGCTATCTTCAGTTGAAAGTGTATCCTGAAGTTAGGATCTTAGGAAGTTACGAATGGTTAGGATCTTTTTTCTTCTTTTTGTATTGTTACCAGTGTTACAGTAGTTTAGGGCCTATAGCGATTTACCTTTTGCATTTTATGCTTGCGTCCACCACATGATGGTCTTCCCGAGCATGTGTGCCTCAACTGTTACACTTGATAGTAAAATCGGAAGAGTAAATAAGAAGAACTTAAAAATTCAGTCCCACATCTAAGACCACTCATTATAGTGAATGTGCATTGAACACTTTAATTTGCCATCTACGGCATTTGGCATCTAATTTGTGCCTCTCCGCATATTTCTTATTCAAGTCTGTGCGGTAAATATCCGTGTTGTCTACAAAGTGAGTATTTTTTATTCCAGTTTGCAGGTTGAAAAAAAGAGAACCTGGAAGCTGTGGTGTGTTCCTGTACGCTCTTTTTAGTGCTCTGGAAACCAACCTTTCTGAGAAAGATATTGTAATACCGAATAAGGTGCATGATTGGTTGTAGCGCTAACCTTACGTGCAATTAACAGACTTTTGACAACTATAGAAAGGTAGGAAGTTTAACTTAACTCCGAGAAATTTTATTTTAATACGAAGTTTCTATGAAAGCTGTATAGCTTTCTTGTAGCCGTCTGGCTGCGATGGGTGGATGTCAATTAGTTATTGCTCCCTTATTACGTTTTATAAGGATGTAAAACAATAATAAATAATAGACTGCTTCCGGGGCGAGACCATTATTTGATCCGTGGAAGCCCCCCTGCAATTGTTTTTGCACTGCGATCCACCAAACTCTTACGGTCGGCCATCAGGGCAGACAGCCAGCCTTCCAGCAAAACCATTGAGCCTCACCCTATGGTATGACCAAATTGTCTCGTCCACATGAAAGTCTCGGCATAAATGGGCGTTTGGAGTATATGGGCGGAAATACATTCTCTTTCAACCTGCATGAATTATTTTGGTGCAGTGCGCAATATATAATTTTCAAAGCTTGCGGTTTGCATGCCCGGTGCTTGAGCACCTTATACTTGGGTACTAGTGCTTCCATTTATCGAAACAATACTTGGGTACATGTCTGTAGCTGATTTGATCTTCCCCTTATCATAATGCCGACAAAAAGTGAAAACATTTTCGCTACCAGCCACTTTCAATCCAAGGCACAGGCCTTCAAAACAGCATTGCTGGTGACTGATTCAGGCGATTGCACCATCTCTGTAACCAGTGTGTTAAAAAAAAATTACGGACGATTTGCATGGTTAAACAAGTGCGAACTAGGTGCGCAGCATTGCTTTCTCTTTTATACTTTTCCATCGCTTGCAGTCGCGCAACCCTTTGTCCTAGAGTTTCTACCGCACGTTTGTTCCTTTTCGCTTCGGCATTCGTTTCACGATGACACTCCCTGTCTTGAGCCGTTTTCTGGGCACGCTAGGCGCGTTTTCTCATCATTTGTGTTTCTAGATTCTTGCACCGTTTAGCTGCAATATCAGAATCAGCAAACTCATGATCCCGTTGCCTTTGTAACCATTATACGTTAGCACGTGGAGCACGGCGAACCTGCGGCGCAGTGCCAGACGGCCCAGCTTTATTGATTGCGACGCGAAACAAACGCTCGACGCAGCGCGCCCTCAACTTCTCTTACACCATCTTAAAAAATTAACAAAAACAGGAACAACACACCCAATCCCTTTAAAATGCACTGCTCTGCAGCCGAAAGATGCGAGGTGGGATCATAGGGGGAGAGAAAGAGTGAAGAAATGAGAGAAACGCGCTTGAAGGCGAGCGCCAGTTAATGCGCAGAGTGAGCCAAGCTGCTTCTCAACGCGGCGAGCAGCTCGAAACCAAGGTCCAAGGAGCGCCGCGCGTGAACGTCTGCTGTCCGTCAATGCTGTGGAGTGATTGATGCCAGGGGAGAGCAATGCAAGCAATTGTTCCGCAGAAAAGGAAAGCCGCAGTATCTGTCACACCTATTCTGTGGACATCTGAACCGCGCCATACGGGAAGGTAAGGAGGTGATGGTGAAAGTGGAAAGCGAGAAAGGGGTGCCATAGTGGAGGGCTCCGGAGTACTTTTGACCACTTGGGGTTCGTTAACGTGCACTGATATCGCACAGCACACCGAGGCCACTTAGTTTCGCCTCCATCGAAACGCAGCCGCCGTCAGTCGAGATTGAACCCGGGTGCATGGGGAGAGATGCCGAAGTTGAGGACGCGTTGGAGTGAGCAGTCGTGTCTCGCTTGAGGAGAGAGATGCCGAATTTGAGGAAGCGTGATCTGCACACGACTTCTCACTCCGGAGTAACACACACTGCCCAGTGACAGCCGCCACACCCGCAACAGATACACCCCAGGACGCCTGCGTGCGGACCCGGAGGTGGCTGCCGCGCCATATTCGGCGGAAATAAATGTTCTTCCTCCTCCTCCTCCCTTCTCTAACTGGGTGCATCTATGAGGCCGCTGCGCCCCTCTCAGTGTTAAATCACGTGGTGCGGACGTCGCCACTTTCCCTTCCTCCTCTTCAGGTGAACGGAGAGACGGATTGACAGAGAGATTGAGAGAGGGCGGTTTCTGATGCAGCTGCGAGGCCGCTCCGCCTCCTCAATGCTGATCCGCACGTCGAGCGCGCCGCCACCTTCTCTTTCTCCACCTCAAGTTCACGAAAAGAGAGAGAGTGAGCAGCTTCGGACAGACATCAGCGAAACAAGTGATTGCGGCTAGTCGTGCTACGCACTAAAACAGCAAGTCTTTCGTTCTGAGATCAGATTTTCTTTTTCTGTACTTCATCGCCATTGATAGAGGATGAGAAGTTGCTGTATTGATTTTTATGATATGCTTTCAATATTAAATCGGGGGGGGGCAGATTGTGGAAACCTGGACCACGTTAGAATTTTAAGGCCAAGTGTTCTCTAGGAAAGCGCCCATGTCCTTTATTAATAGGTTTAGAGAACAAGCACCCCTTTGGAAATGTTGTGCCTGAATTGTGCAGTAAGAACTCGACTTCGTTTCTGAACCCTTTCGGCCCTGGTGGCGTCAATTGACGCCACAAGTAAAAATGCCCCTTGGCGCTTCGAAAGCAAAACCAAAACCGCCAATTTTTTTCCCAAGGTAATCTTCAGGAATCCCTACTGCCATCGACACCAGCGTTCACGTTATGTTTTCACGCTGACGGCGACAAAGAAGAAGACTCTCCTGCCAAAGCACGGCACGCGACGGGGCAGGTAAGCTCGCACTTTCAAAATTATAACTTAGTAATTATTGAAATGCACGCGTTCCTCTTTTTTATATGTAGTTTTTAGCGGTTAGCTAAGTGCAGGAGTGCTTGAGTAACGCTTGACAACGAGTTAGCAGTGTAAGCCTCTTACTGTTCCACGATAATCTGCGCTCATCGATGCCTAACCCTCTCTAAAGTTTTTCGCTGTCTTGTGAAATAAGGAAGTGAAGCGCTTAAGCGCAATCTCCTACTTGAGAGGTAAAGCAAGAATGCTTACTCTTTAGTATTCCATGATGTATACCAGCATAACACACGTAACACATCGGTCGACACGACGAAGACTTGCAACCAAAGAAGCGCCTGACTTCCTACTGACCTTTATTGCATGAAATTATAATTTTATGCTTATTTTAAGACTACACAAACTTTGGAGACAGCATAAACACAAATAAAATTATTGTGGGCGCACTAACCAAGTTATCAATGCTCTGGCACAGTCCAGTGGCAGTTTTTCAAGAAATGACTCAGGAAACATTTTTCGGGTTTTGTTATTTGAAAATTAGTTTTTCGATAGCACTTTCACCCACTAAATATCAAATGGATGTTGAACGCTTGTATGTATACCTGTCTGCTCGTATCTTCTCTTGTTCTGCGCTACTATACATTATATGATTCAAAGGGATTCCAAGGGAATGAAAGCGTAGCAGGGGGCGGCAGAAAGTTCGGTGGGCGGATGAGGTTAAGAATTTCGCAGGGGTCAAGTGGATGCAGCTAGCACAGAACCGGGTTAAGTGGAGAAATATGGAAGAGGCCTTCGCCCTGCAGTGGGTTAGTCAGGCTGATGATGATGATAATGATGATGATGATAATGGTGACATCTTATAATGGTAGATCTCTGAAAAATATAACAGTGGACATCACAGCTGCTCTTTTCAACTTAAATCTTACATTTTCCTCGATCTGCTATAACCCACAATGGTTATCAAGATTACAACGTATTGTGGCTGTCTGGTGAATGGCAGTTTTTGAATTTGAGGGACTCCTTTCTCAAATGAGCCCTGTACTTAAGGCTGAACCTTAAATATACCCGAGAAAGGATGATTCAAATGGCTGCCACATTGTATGCTGCCAACTGCAGCTAGGCGCACGAGGTACTGCTCGTGTTCGCGTAACCTTCCATGTCCATACGAAACACTGAAGATGCGGTCAGTTAGAAGAAATGCAGGAGCAGGAGACAGCAAGGGACACAGTGCTGCCTTGCTCAGGGCAAGAGCCATGAACAAATACCCGCATTGGCCATAGCTGGATGGTGAAGGTAGGATAGAGCATCCTCTCTTGGTAATAAAGCCAATG
>JAJIZL010028014.1:6459-19002 GCA_023969395.1 Amblyomma maculatum | reverse complement strand
ACCCCATTCGATCTCGGAAGACATCGACGCTGACAATGGCCCAGCCTACAGCACCGGTTGTTTTCGTCCAACCCCGTGAGTCCCCCTGCTTCCATGGACTACCGGATGAAGATGCGGGAGATTGGATGGACCTTTTCGACCGTGTGGCAGATTTCAACGGCTGGAACGACGCTGCGAAACTCAGGCAGGTCTACTTTGTTCTTCAAGGACATGCCCGAATTTGGTTTGAAAATCACGAGACTTCTTTCAAGGATTGGGAGATATTCAAAGCACAGTTCTTGATGGCCTTTACAAGTTCCGTCCGAAAAGAAAGAGCTCAGGCCCTCCTCCAATCAAGAATTCAACTCCCTAACGAGCCTGTCCTGGCGTATGTTGAGGAGATGAAGCGCCTCTTTCGCCGCGCCGACCCAAATATGACCGAAAGTGAGCAAGTCAAACTTTTATTGCGAGGCGTCAAAGAGTCGCTCTTTGCGGGTCTTTTGCGAAATCCGCCAAGAACTGTGGCCGAATTTGAAACGGAGGCGTCTACTATCGAGAAGACGTTGGCCACCCGGCTGCGCCACTACGAGCGACCACTTCACCCGGACCCGCTCAACCCACTACCCCAGCGCATCTGCAAGCGGAGAGAACCTTGGGGACCTCATCCGGGAGATCGTGCGAGAGGAGCTCCGCCGATTGATGCCATCATCGCAACAACCCCAGGTGGCGACGCTCGCGGACGTCGTCCGCGAAGAAGTCCAGCAGGCGCTGGGCGTTCCTCAAGCGACGGCTGCGACTGTTCCAGCGCAAGAGGCAACAGCAATGAACTACGCTGGTGCATTACGTCGCCCTGCGCCCCGACGTGATGACTTTCCAAGCCCTCGCCGCTACCGTCCTGTTCCTGAAAACCGCCCCTTGGCCCCCGCCCGCCAAGCCTACCAACGACCCCCAAGCCCCAGAAAGTGCGATGCCTGGAGGACAGCAAACAACCGACCGCTCTGCTTCCACAGTGGTGAGGCAGGACACATCCTCCGCCACTGCCCGTACAGGCGGATCGGCCTCCATGGTTTCGCTGTCGACGCCCCACGTCCCCGTCCTGGCGAGCGACCCCAGGAAATCAACGACTTCCTGCGCAACGGAGAGCACTCGTCGCCAAGGCGTCTATCACGCTCCCCATCGCCGTACAATACCCGCTTTGCGTCGCCAGGCCGTAACTATGATGAGAGTATGCGCGGAAGGTCCCCAAGCCCGCGCAGGGGAAACTAAAGGCAGCAACCTTTGGAGGTGAGGTTGCTCAACGGCGAAAAGACGAAGATCCTCCGCCGCCGACGACCACTAACGACGACGCAATCATTTCATCGCCGCTTCACACGACGACATCGACGACAACACGACCAGAGTTCACGCAGACACCGCCGCCCAGCGAAGTAACAACGGTATGCCCCGGCCATGACCTGAAGAAACGACGGAGCCGAGATCGGACACTAAGGCCCACGTGCAATGCGAGGACGCGAACAAGTGACCTTGAAGTTGATATCGACGATCGCAGAGTCACTGCCCTAGTAGACACCGGAGCTGACTAATCATTCATTAGTGGAACGTTAGCCTCTCAGCTAAGAAAAGTTACCACCGCTTGGGATGGCCCGCTGATTCGCACAGCAGGTGGCAACCTGATTACTCCATCGGGACGATGCACTGCAAGAATAACCGTAAATGGGCGTACTTACCCCACCAGCGTTGTGGTCTTGCAGCAGCGCTCCCGCGATGTGATTTTAGGCATGGACTTCCTAAATGAACATAGCGGCTATCATCGACCTGCGATCCAAGCTCATCAAGCTCTCTGCAGACAAAGCCATTCCTGCTACGACGACGTCGATGCAACACATCCCTCTAAACGTCCTCGACGAAGAATTGAACGTCCCGCCCTGATCAAGTATCGCAGTCTGCGTAGGTAGCGCCAACATCGAAACCGCTGAAGGCATCGTCGAAGGAAATATCCAATTGCTCTTCGAACGAGGTGTCGGCATCGCAAGAGGCATCACGAAATTCCGGAGAGGTCAAGGTCAGGTTCTGGTAACAAACTTCACCGAAGAATACCGGCACTTCAACAAGGGCACGACGATCGCCTTTCTCGACGAATTAGCGGACCTCAAAGATGTATTCACCCTCCACGACCAAATGCTGGAAGACGCACCGGACCTATTCCGTCAGCCCACATTTGACATCAACCCGGCATTCTCCCACAACCGGAAAGACCAGATTCTCAGTCTGCTTCGAAGCTACAGGGAGTGCTTCTCATCGTCATCGAAGGTACGACAAACACCACTGGCCAAGCATCGCATAATAACGGAAGAACACGCCCGACCTCTGCGCCAAAGCCCTTATCGTGTATCGCCGCGAGAACGCCAGGCCATTCGCGATCAAGTTGAGGAAATGCTGCGTGAAGACGTAATCCAGCCATCGAACTGCTCTGGGCAGCACCAGTCGTTTTGGTCAAGAAGAAAGACAGCACACTTCGCTTCTGCGTTGATTACCGCCGCTTGAATAGCATAACGAAGAAGGATGTCTACCTGCTTCCCCGCATTGACGACACTCTCGACCGGCTCTGCAATGCAAGGTACTTCTCATCGATAGACCTGAAGAGCGGATATTGGCAAATTGAGGTCGACGAAAGAGATCGCGAGAAGACCGCATTCGTCACACCGGACGGACTTTATGAATTTAAGGTGATGCCATTTGGCCTCTGCTCCGCACCAGCCACGTTTCAACGAGTAATGGACACAGTCCTGGCAGGCTTGAAGTGGCAAATTTGTTTGGTATATTTGGACGACGTTGTTGTCTTCTCGTCAAACTTTGAAGACCACCTAAAACGACTACAGAGAGTGCTGGAAGCCATCAAGTCATCGGGGCTAACGCTAAAAGCAGAGATGTGTCACTTCGCCTACGAAGAACTCTGATTCTTAGGTCACATCGTTAGCAAGGACGGTATTCGCCCAGACCCGGAGAAAACCGCTGCAATCGCACAATTCCCACCGCTTGCCGACAAGAAAGCTGTGCGCCGATTCCTTGGGCTGTGCGCTTATTATCGACAATTTGCCAGAAACTTTTCGCGGATCGCCGAACCGTTGACGCAGCTTACAAAGGCTGACGTACCTTTTGAATGGGAAGCGCCGCAAGGAGAAGCCTTTGACGAACTTAAGCGCCGCCTGCAATGCCCTTCTGTACTTGGCCACTTTGATGAAAACGCCGAGACCGAAATTCACACCGACGCGAGCAGTGTTGGCCTCGGAGCCATTCTCGTCCAGAAGACTGCCAGTCAGGAAAAAGTAATCGCCTACGCTAGCAGGTCTCTCACAAAAGCCGAAGTCAATTACTCGACGACCGAGAAGGAGTGCCTTGCGATCATCTGAGCTACTTCTAAGTTTCGTCCATACCTATACGGCCGACCATTCAAGGTGGTAAGCGACCATCACGCGCTCTGCTGGCTGGCTAATTTGAAAGATCCTTCCGGCCGCCTTGCCAGATGGAGCCTACGACTTCAAGAATTTGACATGACTGTAGTCTATAAGTCGGGCCGGAAGCATTCCGACGCAGACTGCTTATCCCGCGCACCCGTCGATTCTCCCCCAAAGGACGATGACGATGACGCCTTTTTGGGACCGGTAAGCGCCAGCAGTTTCGCAGAACAACAGCGATCAGACCCTGAGCTGAAAGCGCTTGCCGATTACTTGGAAGGAAAGACCGCTTCCCCTCCTGGTGTGTTCAGGCGACATTTATCATCCTTCACGTTAAACAATCGCCTCCTCGTGAAGAAGAACTTCGCACCCAACAAGACCGCGCAGCTTCTCGTAGTGCCTAAAACCCTTCGGCAAGAAATTCTGCAGGCGTTGCACGATGAGCCCACAGCAGGCCACCTCGGATTTGCGCACACGTTGCGTCGAATCCAGGAGAAGTATTACTGGCCGCGACTGCCTGCCGAAGTTGCCCACTACGTGAAGACGTGTCGTGAGTGCCAACGATGCAAGACGCCGCCGATCAAACCAGCAGGACTACTAAACCCGATTCCGCCCCCAATCCTGCCCTTTCAACAAATTAGGATGGATCTCCTCGGCCCCTTTCCATCTTCGTCTATGGGTAACAAGTGGATCATCGTGGCCACTGACTACCTTACCCGTTACGCCGAAGCAAGAGCACTACCAAATGGTACCGCGGCAGAAGTCGCCAAATTTTTTGTCGAACAAATTCTCTTGCGACACGGCGCCCCAGAAGTGCTCATCACGGACAGGGGAACGGCGTTTACGGCACAGTTGGCGCAAGCCATCCTAGAATACAGTCACACAAGCCATCGACGAACAACTGCGTACCATCCCCAGACCAATGGCCTTACGGAGCGCCTGAACAAAACGATCGCTGATATGACCGCTATGTACGTCGACGCTGAACACAAGACCTGGGACGCCGTCTTGCCGTACGTGATCTTTGCGTATAACACGGCAGTCCAGGAGACGACCAGAGCGACCCCGTTTAAGCTTGTGTACGGCAGGGAGCCCACGACGACGCTCGACGCAATGCTGCCGCACGTAACCAACGAGGACAACCTTTACGTCTACCTGCAGCCTGCAGAGGAAGCCCGACGATTCGCACGGCTGCGTATTAAGGACCAACAGCGCACCGACAGCAGAGGATACAATTTACGACGACGCCACGCAGAGTACAATCCAGGAGACCAAGTGTGGGTTTGGACACCTGTTCGCCGTCGCGGATTAAGTGAAAAGTTGTTGCGTCGATACTTTGGCCCGTACAAAATCATTCGCCGCGTCGGCCCACTGGACTATGAAGTCATTCCCGACGGAATGTCAGCATCACAACGGCGACGCGCACGCCCAGAAATTGTACATGTACGACTGAAGCCATATTACGCGCGTTAAAGAATGTGTGGTGTTTAAAATTTGCAGTGTTTATGTTTAGTTGCTTTGTTTTGGAACATCGAGGCGATGTTTTTTTTTTAGGGGGGGAGTAATGCCGCGAAACCTTCAAAACAGTATTTGTTTTTTTTTTTAACAGCCGCCGGCATACAGGCTTATCACTCTGATTCTGGACCGCGTATCAGTTCCGTAATCTTTGTTTGTTAATGCATCGATGCCGCGAGTCACACCTTTATCAGTTTTGTTGTAGCAC
The DNA here is from genome assembly GCA_023969395.1 of Amblyomma maculatum. Lineage (NCBI taxonomy): Eukaryota > Metazoa > Arthropoda > Arachnida > Ixodida > Ixodidae > Amblyomma > Amblyomma maculatum. The sequence goes on along the minus strand of JAJIZL010028014.1, from coordinate 13,845 downwards.
AAGATGCACCGAGATCTGTCTCGAAGGTTCCGGCCACTCGGGTGTCTTTCCACAATGTTACAGCCCGTGCTGGTAGCTGCTTGCGACGTTATCTAGATTGTTCTTTGCAGCCTTTAAGTTGAGCGTTGCCGAGTGTGACGGGCATTCTTTGTCCGACGACCGACGAGCACGCTTGTTGCTATCGCCGCCGCCGAGTTGCTTAGTTCTTTTGCGGGCGCAAGTCAGCCCAAATAAAGAGTTTCTTTAGTGCAATCATCGACCCCTTTCATTTGTGTCGTCGACCTCGTCACCACTACGTGACAATATATATATATTTTTGTGTGTGTGAGGCACCGCTGGAACAAACGTCTTTATTCTAGTCACAATCTGGAGCGCAGCGCGTGATGTTGCGAACACCGGTGAATTATGACGATGCTGCGTATGTACAGGTGAAAAAGGTGAAAGTTCTGGCCCCGCGATCACATAAATCCATCCGGCAAGGAAGCAGCCACTCTGGTCGCTGTTTAAATGGGAGCGGGTCGGCGGGTGCACGGCTTCATACGCGAAACATGAACAACTTCTTAGCGCCGCCGCCGTTCGACGACGGTATGCGATGAGACAACGCGGTAGTTCACGGGAGATGTTTGCTGGAGCAGGGTGTAAGGACCGATATAGTGACGGAGGAACTTCTCGCACAAACAAGGCGGGCGGATCGGCATCCAGAGTAGCACTTCATTACCGGTTTAGAAGGAGGAAGTGCGGTGGTTCTGGTCATAGCGGTGCTTCCGTTCTCTCTGGCGACTTCAGTCTTGTGGCGAGCAATTTGCCGGTAATGCGCTATACGTGTAGAAAACTGGTCGCCCAGTGATGCAGATGGGGGACGGGGGACAGGAGCAAAGAAGAAGGTGGTGCCGGATGGAGTTGTTGGTAGTCGGCCATAAACTAAGAAGAATGGGCTGTAGCCAGCGGTGCGTTGAACGGTGGAATTATAGGCATAGGTGACGAAAGGCAAAATGGTGTCCGTGTTCTTATGGTCAGGACTGACGTACATGGATATTATGTCAGACAAAGCGCGCTGAAAGCGTTCGATGAGTCCATTGGTGTGAGGATGATAAATAGAAGACGTCTTGAGGACAGTGTTTTCGGCGTGGAGTACTTCCGCCAGGACTTGGGAAAGAAATGTCTTCCCTCGGTCGCTAATCAAGATACGTGGAGCACCGTGACGCAAGACGATCGCTGGCAGGAAAAACTCGGAAACTTCAAAAGCGCCACCGGAGCAAAGAAGGGCTGTTTCAGCGTAGCGCGTTAGATAGTTAATGGCGGTTACAACCCATAGATGACCGGTGACCGTGAGAGCCAGGGGCAGAATAAGTCAATGGCGACAGCATTTAAAGGCACGGATGGGCAAGGAAGAAGTGGCAGGTTGCCGGCAGGAATAGGTGTTGATCGCTTACGATGTTGGCAAGGCGCACATGATGATATGTATTTGGCGACGCTGGTAGAAATCCCGAGCCAAAATTAGCGGCTTTTTATACATTCGTACGTCTTGTCGTGTCCTAAATGACCGGCAATGGAATCGTCATAGTAAGCCTCCAACACTCGATGATGGAAAGAGCGAGGAACTACGGAAACCCACCCGTGACCTGTCGCGTAATCTACAGGGCACTAAAGCGTTCTGTGTTTAATCCAGAAAAGGCGGAGCTGAGGACGCAGGCGATGTTGGGTGCCGGTGATTGATCGCGCAGGCGAGCGTTAATTGTGCTGCGGTAAAGATCAGCCAGTTGCAATGCCGTGAAGTTACTGCTTAGCTGCAGTGGGGACACCTCGATGGGTGCAACATCTAGATCACGAGAAGGTTGACGTGAGGGGCAGAGTGTAGTGGCCGTATGGAGTCGGTTGAAGTAAAAGACAACGGGAAACGAGAGGGCGTCAGCATCGAGTATTTTCTGCCGGATTTGTACGTGATGGTGAACGTATACTCTTGTAAACGTACCACCCAGCGGCTGAGCCGACCTGATAAGTTCTTTAACAACGACAGCCAACAGAGCGCATGATGGTCGGTGACGATTGGGAAGTGGAGGCCATACAAAAAGGGTCGAAGGTTTAGAACAGACCAAACAACAACAAGGCATTCTTGTTCTGTAATGCTGTAGTTACGCTAAGCTGCTGTGGGAGATGGGCTAGCGTATGCCATAACCAGCTCTTCGGACGCAGCGTTGCATGGCAAAAGAACGACACCGATGGCTCGTCCACTGGCGTCAGTATGAAGAATGGTGGGATCTGTCTCATCAAAATTTCGTAGCACAGGAATTGAAGTGAGTGCTTGCTTCAGGGATTGGAAGGCCTCTTCACTTTAATTGGGCCATACGAAAGCGCGTCAGACTTCAGGAGGTTGTGTATAGGGGCCGCAATAGAAACAAACGTTCGAAAAAAAAAACGTCGGAAGTACAATGGCAATTCTAGGAAGCTGCGCAGTTCTTTCTGGCGTTTGGGTTGAGGAAAATTATTTATAGCTGCAACTTTGTCGGGAGCGGGCTGTAACCCGCCTTTGCTAACGACATGGCCGAGGACTTAGATGCCGGATAGTTTTCAAAAAGAAAGCTAACAGTTCCTCCTTTCGGTAAAAATAAACGCTGGGTACGAGTGTTCATCGCCGCGACAACCGCGCAACCGCGGCTGAAACATGTGAAGCAGGAGGCAAGCGCTATGCCATCGGAGGTCCACCGTGATGCGGGCATCACTAAAGCAGCTCCGTCAAGTGCCTAATCCAGGATAACAATGATGAGGTGCTCAGGGCCAGGGATCGAAATGTAGTCAAGGGCAGCGAGCGCATGTAGTGGTGAGGAGGCAGATTCTGGTTCGAACTCAGTGTCCGCAATGTGAATGAGACGGTCACGGCTGGAGATAAGGGCAGATGTCGACGATACAAAGTCCCAGCCTAAAATTAGTTCATGAACGCATGACTGAATCAGCATGAACCCAATATGATGCCGCTGTTCATCGATGAGAATGTGCGCTGTGTATTACCCTATGGGTATGATGGTAGTATCGTTGGCGCCACGGAGAGGAGCACCAATGTACGCAGTTATTACTTTGCGGAGACGATACCACAAGTTGCTCTTAATGACAGAATAAGCGGCACCCGTATCGATGAGGTCTTCAAAGTATACTCATTCTATCAGTACTTTCAGCATGTTAGAAGGGTGTGTGAGCGGAATTCCAGAGTTCGTTTGTGAAGCAGCTTTCCCTCCAAAAACTGCTTCTGTTAGTTTTCCGCGCTAGGAAGGAACGATTGTGAGAGCGGTCCAAGTGGGGACGGGCGGCGTAAAGGCGATGGGGAGCGGCGTCAGGTAAAATGAGAGGGTCGGGAATCATCCTGGGAATTCTGCGGCGAAGGAGAACGACGGTAGGAATCGAAGTCGGGATTGTAGAAGCTTGAGGCTGGCGCAGGCTGGCATTCTCGAATGGAACATAACCACGCTGTTCGTCTTGCTGGTGCCGGAGACAGACGCGGGAGATGTGACCGCGGATTCCGCGGTAATAGCAGACTGGACGGGAAGAACGCTAGGATTGCCGATAATGGGGCGGTTGAGAGCATCGCACTACTGGAGCCACATGACCACACACAGGAGCAGAACAGGGGGAATGGACTGGGGCAGGTGGCTTCGAAGCCATTTCAGCGTACGTGGGGAAGCGACAGGTGGTAGGCGACGTGGCTGGTGCCACAGCGCAGGTGGAGGCAGCCAGTTCATCTTTGACGAAGCTGCGCAAATTTGAAGTGGCTGGCGGGAGGTTCAAGCTTCCAGGAACTAAGCTTCCTTGATTACCGAGCTCTTCTCGTATAATGGCACAGGTAATGCTGCGCAGGTTGCCATCAACAAGAACGCCCTTATTGATGTTGTCTTGCTGCAGGCGGCAGGACTGAAGTTCGTCCAGGCGTTGGCAGGTGGTGGTTATGTTCGACACAATGGAGGGGTTCAGAACAAGGAAGGCATTAAATGCGACGATTGCGATGCCCTTAACAATATGGCGAACGCGTTCAGCTTCCGTCATAGCAGCATTGACTCGGCGGCAAAGGGTTAAACGTCCTCGATATACGATGTGTAGGGCTCATCAGGCTGCTGACGACGGGCGGCAAACTACGTCTTAGCCAGCTCAGCACGACCAGATGGCGTGCTGAAAATTTTCTGCAGCTGCTGGGTGAATGTTATTCAAACAGAGATGCGGTCCTTGTGATTGAGAAACCATGTTTTTACGACGCAGTCAAGTAGAAGTCAACCTTCAGTAGCTTGTGAAAGTCATCCCAGCGGTTGAAACAACTCAATCTGGTGTAATTATCAAGCCAGTCTTTCCCTTACGGAAATCCCATATCTGCTCCAGATATGGAACATATGCTGCCAGATACAAATATATAAGGCAGCAAAAAAGACGTTATCTGGGCCAGATAAGGTCATATATGCGCAAAATGTTGCCCTTATATGGCTCAGATTTGGCCATATCATGCAACATATAATCCATATCTGAACGGGTAACGGGACCTTATATGGCTTGATCAGGGGCATATATGGTATCCTCGTGACCTTATGTGGCCTGATAAAGGGCATATATGTCATCGTGATGACCTTATATAGACAGACCAGGATCATATGCCTGGCATCAACAGGACTTTATAAAACCGTATCGGGGCCTTAATTATGTAGGCGCTATAGTGATTGTATATTAGCAATATATGGCTTTCGTCTACCTTCTGCAAATATTCAATATTGGCATGATGTGGGCGAGCTTCAATTTTTCTACCCTCAGCATGGCCTGCATGCTTAGTGTTAATTGTATCCAATTTAGAAAATAGCTACGACTCCTAATATTTCAAATTTCTGGAGATTTCGCTGCACTATAATTATTACACCATGTGTTCCTTTATCCAGGAGGGCGCTGGGCTATGGCTACATGCTCCTCTTTCCGTCTACTAACTCGCATTTTCATTTAAAATGCGGCGGCAGTCCGGTGCACAAACGCATGGTCGGTTAAGTTGAGCGATTCAAAATATCAAGAAAATGATGGCAGTTCAGTATACGGCCCCCTGCGAGCTGTCTAGACGGTGACTCACCCTCAGAGACAGCTGACGGTTGCTGCGTGGAGGGCCGCACTGGCTAGACAGTGACTCCTCTCCCGCGTTCCCCTCTTCCCTCTCAAACAGCGGCGGCCCCTGTGTCACGAGCTCGCACTTCATCTCTCCTCCTCGCTGCCATGCTCTATACCGCGTAGGCCAGCCGCGAGCTCTCCGTTTTGTATGTGCTTGCTTCTTTACCCTCCCCCTTTCAACTCCGTGCGCCTAAGCACTTGTCTCGTTCCTTTCGCGGTGGCAGACATCGGAGTTCGGTGCGGCTGGCGGGCCTGCTGCATGTTGTGTATGCTGGTGTGTGCGTTTGTGTACCAGCGCCTGTTCGCTATTAGCTGTGTGCATGTAACAAAAATGCGACAGCAAACCTGCAAGAGCTTCAGTCTGACTGTTGGCACAGAGGAAATTACTGTGTCCCACTGCGGGTGGAAGCTGCCTCCCCAGCCTTGGCAGCGAACCTTATGGTCGATTGAGCTTTTCGAGGCTTCGGCCCTGGGTGGCCCGGCCAAATCTTCACCATTCCGTTGGATTGCACCCTCATCGTGCCGACTCATCTTCATGCCCGATCATCAAAACCGTGAGCGTGAGACCTTGTCGGGAACTAGCACTTGTCAGCCTCAGGACATTGTTCACTTTATTATTTTGATTGAAAATTTTTCCAATCAGTAAATTGGATGGTAATTGCCAGTATGTGATATTTTTCTGTACATTTCGTTGCTAATTTGTCTTTCGCTCCAGCAATTTTAACAAATTTCAGTGGGTGGATAGGGTCCTTCGTTGTTTATTATTATTATTATTTGCACTACCTAAGTAGCTTCATGCTTGATTTGGTTTAGGGGCAGAGCTGTCGCTGTCATGACAAATGCCATCGGACATGCTTTTTTATTTCTTTTCTCTCTTAATTTCAAGAAGCAATCACGAGTTAGGCACGTTCGCTCATTTTGCACTGCAGGCTCTGCTTACACCGGTACATCCTGACAGCCTATATGTACTTTGCTAACGGTTATGTATTATCAGCAGTCCCAGCAGTGTGTATTTTATCGCCCTGGGGTTTAGCGGTACCTTTTCCGGTTATCGACAAACCTTTAAATTCCCTTTCAATAGTCTGGTTCGATTATTAGCCGTTTTTTTTATTTAGCTTCGCAAGTAAACCAGCTCAAACTAAAAGCATTTACTGGTTAAAGCTTTGTGTGTAAAAGAGTAGAATAAAAATGTCATATCTAATTTAATAGGTAAATGTCTTTCACTTTAGCTTCTCGTGTAGACATTCTGTTCAGATATCCCATTAGTTTTTTATAGTATCGCGCCTAAATGAGTAGAATCTCAATATTTACTTACGGATGAGCATGTCTTTGACCCTAGGTATACACATGTAATTCAGGCCCGTCTTTGAGCGATTCCATGTAGACAGGGAAAAAACAAAACCTGTGGTTTCAAAGCTATTTTCCTGTAAGGTTTGAAATAAAAGGGAAAATTCGGGTTTCCCTTGGCAAGCTTGATTGAGCGTGCGTTTAGCTGGAATACTGAAATTGTCTTGTGTGTGTTGTAATAAAGTGTTATGTTGATATGCAGATATATAGATCTATAGTTCAAAACCTACATGCCATGCGGGCTACATCTTTAAATCAGGAATTGGGTAGATAAGGCATATATGACCAGATATGCCTTATCTGCTACTCGAAATCAGGAACTGGGCAGATCAGGCATATACAACCAGATATGCCTTATCTGGCACTCTAAATCAGGAATTGGGCAGATATGCCTTATCTGGCCTAGATCTGTCCTAATATACCATATCTGCCCAATTCCTAATATACCTGATCTGGACTTTTTTTATAAGTCCAGATATGGCATTTCCGTAAGGGTTGACATCGTTGCCGCGAAGGCCGTCAAAGAACTGGAGATCGCGCTGGCGGCTGGTGTTGGTCCAGGTACGGGTAGCCACAACAGTAGGGGCAGATGCCGGAAGCGGGGCGGGTTCCGTTGCCCTCGCTTTATACCGAAGGGGTGTGAGGGCAAGCGAAGCCGGAACGGAGCTCCAGGGGGAACAGTACACAGGTCGAAAGCGAGAGGCCTGGGATACTAAGGGCACCTCGCCACTTCTCAGCCACCGCAATCAAACGTCTTGATTCCAGCCACAATCTGGAACGCTGCGCGTGATCTTGCGAACACCGGTGAATGATGACGATGCTACGTATGTACAGGTGAAAGTGGTGAACGTTCTGGCACCGCGCTCACAATATACATACATACATACATACATACATACATACATACATACATACATA
>JAJIZL010028013.1:0-11714 GCA_023969395.1 Amblyomma maculatum | reverse complement strand
ATTTATTTATTTATTTATTTATTTATTTATTTATTTATTTATTTATTGAATCCTCAAATGTCCCATTTAAGGGGTATTGCAGGAGCAACCGACAGCAGCATCCGTATTTTCGCTTTACTCCAATGCAGATTATGCAGTGCTTTTTAATTTTTTCACCTTCCCACTGCAAAGGAGCAGCTTAATAATAATAATTGGTTCACAGGAAGGGAAAGGCGCAGTATCTGTCACACTTGAGTCTGTGGACACCTGAACCGCGCCGTAAGGGAAGGGAGGAAGGTGGGCGTTAAAGCGGAAAGAGATAAAGAGGAGCCGTAGTGGAGGGCTACGGGATAATTTCGACCACCTGGGGATCTTTAACGTGCGCTGAGGAGCAGCTTCTCCTAGCTTTCTGATGTCATGTATAGTCTCGTTAAGTGGCACAAACCACCAAAGATTAAGGACTCGACCAAGTCATTTGTCAGCTGCCACCTGCCACAGCCATACCCATGATTTTTTGCTCACAACACCAACGCAGACAGGGAATTTTTTGGGCAACGAGGTACGCTATTGCGTTAATAAAAATTAAAAAGAATACAAAGACATTTTTGTTGCTGGCTGTCTTCTTCAGTTCGCTTCCGTATACGCTAAACGAAAGCGTTTTGCGGGAATTTACATTGTTACGTACACCCGCACGTATAGTACAGCGCGTGCAAATTGAGGTGTAACGATACAATCATGACCAACGTTTTTAGATCTAAAAAAGGGATCTAAAAACGTTGATCATGACTGAGTGCCTCACTGGCCAGGCGGCGAAGGCATCGAAAGCACCCTAATAACTTCAGCTTAGTTGCACCATTTGCTATTTAGAATAGGAACCATGTTTGCCGACAAACTTTCACTATTCTCATTTTCGTTTTCGCATTCTATTACATCGATGCGTATGTCAATGCGCTAGCGAGTCAAGGCAACGTGGCTGCGTAGTTGTGGCTGTAGGAAGAAGGAAAAGAAAATGCACGGGCCTGCTACTGGCTCTGTAGCTGAGCCACCTCCGCTGCCTCGTGCGGACATATGTTATGTTGAGGCAGAAAAGGAAAGAAAAATAAAGAGCCTCGGCCCGTGCCACTTAGTATAACGGGCTGCCTCGTGCGGACAGAAGAGAAAACAGAGAAGAAAGGAAAAAGAAGAGGGAGAGAAAGACGCGCGCCGCAACAGCCGTCGTCCACCTCCGAAGCGGTGGTGGGTGCAATGACTGCCTACAACAGATAACAATTCGGTGGCTGGCTAGACCCCGCCGCAAGCGGCGTTGACCTACCGTCCCAGCCCCGTAGGGCCAGGAACAGCCACCCTTCACCACCTCCCCTCTAACTGCGTAGAACACCGTTGCCGCCATGCAGAAAGAGGAGAAGGGGGTACCTCCCCCCCCCCCTCTTCCTGCGTGGAGGCGAGGGTGCTCTCCGGTTGCCGAAACGCCGGCTCGCTATCAGCGGATCGCGGTGCATCCAGTTCTCACTCGCTTTACTCGCTAGCAGCGTCAGCGGCATCATTCAGTCGCTGCATCTGTTCGTCGCGCAATGTTCCTATGGGCCCACGCACAGCTTCCCGCAACCTTCCCATAACTCAATTGCTCTCTTCATATCTCCGACCACAAAGCTTCTTTCATAATAGCCAAGAACAGTTAGTGGAATGTTTCTTGATGGAATATGTGTGAAAAATAAAAAAAAAAAGTTGTCTGTAATTGTACATACGTGTCTTGCTCGAAATATTTGCCTCAATCTATCGAAAAGGTGAAACAGCTGATGAGCTGCGCTCAAATTTCGCATTAGGAAGTAACATAATCGTGGGCAATTTTTTTTATTGTGATCAAATCTATGAAATGTTCGTGTAGTTGATCTGACTAACCGTATAGGGAGGGAGCGTGATTATAGTATAATTTATGAAAAAAAAAAAAAAGCAAGGAGTGATTTCTACGTCTGCTTTCTAAAGCTGTGAGTTTGATTATATTTTAATACAGAGCTAGATGCTTGAATGACGTTAGTACTGACGTGTTATGAATTGGCTGACTCTGTTTTGAAGTAGTGAAAACTTTTAATGCTCAGAAAGAGATTTTGGGAGTCTGAAGACCCTGTTACATGGTTGATATCATTAGTCTGTCACACCGCACGACAAGGCCCTGTCTCGCACCCGCTTCACTACAGACCTCTTGGCGTCCTGTGGAGCTTGTTGAGGAATGCAGTGTCCCATGCCTCTCACGCAGGGGTGGGGGGAATCGGAAAGGTGAGGATTCTGAGCACATGCCCATACCATGTGATAGATATCACAGATCTCTTCACAGTGCGGGCAGCGTCCATCGATGTTAGGATCAAAGTGTTTGAGTACAGCAGGAAATATAAGAGTTCCAGTCTGCAGGCGCCTGCAGGCGTCGACGCCTTGCAGCATCGTCGCGGCGGTGTTTCGCGATATGCTCCACATAGCCTGAGTCGCTTTGGGACGTTAAACCCCACAAACCAAACCAAACCAAACACGTTGTTCCGGCGTTTCCGCCACTCTTTGGCTTTAGCCCTTCTCTTCCCAGCTCGCAACGCAATGTCCTCCAAATCGTCATGTGCAGCCAACCGACGATCGTAACGAGCACGGCTGCTCAGTTAATTGCTCTCCTACGAGTTCATGGCGCGACTCCGGCCGAGGCGCGGTGCGCGCCTCTCTATATATTGTTACAGGGCTCCAAGCCGATGAGCACAGGGGAAAGAAAAGAAAGAGAAGGTGATCGCTGACGGCGAGATAATTTTTAATGAGTCGCTGCGGGCCTAGCGCGAGCGCACCTGCCCGCTTCTTCCTCATCCGTTACCACGGCCGGTCTCGAGGCAGAGCAGCACTCTCCACACCGGCCGTGCCGTAACATTACCCGGGGCCATCGAGCGATTGTCCATATTATGGATGAGGAAGATTGTCGACGTCGATGAGATTCATGGCATGACGATGGACGTGACTGGAAGGGTGTAGAAGAGCAAGAAGGGAAGGAGACAACGGACTGCCGCCACGTAAGCATACTCAAAAACTGTCTTTGCTGCCCAAATCATGGCCTATCCCTCTCTGTGGGTATGTTATTTGGAGAACAACAACAACGACAACGGTGATCCCCGGATGAAGCCTAGCCCATGATGCTTTCGGGCTACAGGTCGACAAGATCCGGTGGCCGAAACCCAGACGCGCACCGCATGGCATGGGCAGGGGTGATGTGTACATATCTGGCGGCGTCTTGGGTGGTTGGGTTCTTTGGTCGGCACACCGCGGTTCAGTGGAGCCATATAGTCATTCGACTTTGTCGTGTTCTGTGGCCATGTCGATGGCATGTCGGGTCAGTGGGTTCTTGGCTGCGTCTCTCCGTCTTGTCTTGTGGTCGGGTCGGGGGACGGGGTGGTGCAACGGCGAGATCACGTCGGGTCCGGCAGGCTGGAGTTAAGCCAAGCGATGCGTCCCAGGAACTCGCAGTCGACGGCGAAAGCAGACGCGGACGACAAATCTCCGGGCCAGGATGAGAGGAGATGAACACCCTGCACCTCCTCCGAAATGTTACAAGGCGGCAAACCGATGAACAGAGCAGAAAGACAGAAAGAGAACCGAGAGAAGGTGACCGATGACGGCGAGATGATTTTTAATTAATTATGCGGCGGCGGGCCTAGCGCGAGCACTTCTGCCCGCGCCACTGCCTGCTTGTTCTTCCTCGTCCGTACCAATATACTCGAAACTGACGTCAGCAAGCATATGTGTCCCGCCATGCAGCTGCACACGCGTTAGGTAGCTACTTTCCATTTCAGTTGACCTTTGACCTTAATCTTGACTTTGACCTTGACCTTTGGTGGGAACATAGCTCTCAAAGGGGTTGGGTTAAGTTCCAACTTGACGAAGCTGTTTGAAGGTCATCAGAAGAACACGGTGATGACTCTCTCGCGTATACTGCTGTCGCTTCAAAAGCAATCTCGTGCAATGACTTGCAGCTCTCGAGGTTGGCAAAGGTAATTGGCGATTTTAAGAAGGGGCTCCTCGACGTGTTTTTCACGGTTACACCCATAAGCCGCACATGCCATTCAAGTGCATTGTGAGTGAGCGGCATTCGTGGCAGCAGCAGGTGAGCTGGTTTTTGCAGCTGAAATGTCTGGAAGTCGTGTGCATGTGGTGTCCTACTCTTTCTTGTGTGTCTTTGCGCCGTAGTGTTTTCAAGCCATGAGCAACCTCACCCCCAAGGCCATCATTCTAAAAGACCATTACTCAAGATATCGTGGCCTCCTCCTCGGCTCGCGCAAGCCATGACGTCAGCTTACATATGGCCTAACTACTGATCCACTCACTCCACTCAGCTATTTTCACAGGCGATCGTATACCTTATACCACTTATGGACATACATTAATAGTGGCCCTGCTTGCAGCGGCTCCATCAGCGACCCTCAGAGCTACGACACGAGACGATGCGCTCGTCTTCGTTCCCATTCCTATGCGCTTTCTGCCCGCTACACTACAACCTGCATTGCTCGCTTTGTGACACTGGTATGTGGTAGGAAGAACCGAAGGGTGTATGTTCGTGCACTCCTCCGTGATGATTTTTGGCTCCGGCTTTGGAAATGAAAGCTGTCCATCCATATAAGGGGCAGTGGTGTGCGTAGACGTATGTATACCGGGAGCTAGCACCTCAGATGCTTCAAGCTCCTGCCGAAACGTTCGAATGGATATTTTTGCCGCGCGTGTTGTGGCTGTTCTTCGCCGCGTCGCCATGGCCGTGGCGCTGCACGCGGTGCACTTAGCTTGTGTCTAATCTCTCAGGATTTTGCTCCTTGATAAGCATGGATTTTGGTGAAATTCTGATGACATAAAATTGGAAAGGGCGGGGGGGGGGGGGGGATCCAAAAGGGTCAAACTTTGGGGTTGGCCAATACCGATTTGGATGACACCACAAAACTTGCCATACGCGATTTAGATAAGACATCAATTTCGGTTCAATTCTAACGAGGTCCAACTTTGCCGGTTCAGGGGACCAAATTTTGGGAGCCGTCTTTCCAAATTAGGAGGTCGGAATCGAGTTGGTCATACTCGCATTAGATCGGATACCAGATTTGGTCAAAATTATCTGGTCATTCGTGCGGACACTCTCTGTCCACACCTCCAGTCTACATGTTAATTCGTTTAGTTTTTCATTATTAACCAATCATTTAAACATTTCACTAATTTAATAAATAATTTTGTGGCTGGGACGAACTGCTGCAAAGGCAGGCTGTGGACACATGCTGTGAGCATGAAGACGTGCTATTCTGCAAATTACAGCACATTGAATGAACCAAAAGCTATTTTGTAATTTGTTGAATATCTCTCGTCGTTTAATTTCTTTTTGTATTTTATTGTTTTCTGGATACGGAGGTATCGGCCGTCACCCAGCGTGACCGGGATAACGAAATTCATGTTCGAATGGAAAGTGCTTAATTGTGTGACCGCGATAACAAACACCAGTTCCGCTTAGATCAGAGTTCGGCTTTCGGAGTCAACTATGTGTACAAATATTCATTGATTCGCAGCAGGGTACACAAGCCAACGGCTACGCGTACAAGTGGATCATGCACCGATTATACATTTAAAGAAAATATGTGTCGTTCAAATAATGACTGAAATCCGGGAAGCAACCAGCGCACAGATACGCTGTGGAGGGACGCTAATTCCACAGTAGAGAGCGGGGAAGGGCAGGGATCGCGTGTTACCCCTCGATGTGGTCCCTCTTGCGCGAACAGCGCCCACGCCTGCCAGCTGCCTTTTAAGGGCGGTGCAGCGCTCCCAGCGCGTAAGCGTAACCAATCGCAATCGAGGCTGGGGCCGAGATTGATACCCCGGGTTGCACGTGGAAGTATTGGCTTTTCGGAAAAGGGTGCAACGTTTTTCTCTCAGGGTATTACTTTTTTTTTTTTTTTTGTATGCTTCATGAAGTGTGCAACGCAGTCAACCAACATCGCCAGAGCAGTTCTTATTGCCGGCACATCCATCCTCCTGTCTCTCTGTTTGGGGCCCTAACTCAAACGCAACCCGAGAGGGGAACAACATTTGGCAGGGACGAAATTTAAAGCCCCATTCTCAAAGCTCAGCAGTGCTCGACCTTGCACAGGCTGAACAGCATGAATGCCCCGAGAAGGATTAGAAAGCGATGCGTGGCTTTGGAAGGAGCCGACTTTGCGATTGTGATGCGCAGTGCCCTCGAGCCGCGATGCAAGGCGCTAAATTTTGTACCGGAGCGAACGGCCACTCTTGGAGTCTTTGTCTCGGCCGGCAAGGCATTGTGGCCGCAGCGTTCGCGCCTAGGGGATAGTTGTCTCGTCTGATTTGTTATTAGCCCGGTGCAAATAGCACATAACGATATGCATACGGGACAAGCGCTACCTTTTTTTCGTGCCTCGTCTGCCTTTATACGCTATGTGTTGCGGTATGAAGGAATCCATCTTAGACAAAAGGAAATTGTTTATTTCCTTATTTTTAAGATGCAGTTTAGATGGAGCCGTCGTTTTCCTGCGCAGCTCCAGCAACTACAGTTTTAACTTTTCCTTGTCTCCTTTTTTTTCTAATATGGGTAACGTGAAAACATGGTATAGTTATACTTGGGGACGTCAAAAACAATGGGCCCTAGGTCCGTTTTTGACCGTTGTTTTTCCTTTTTTTTTTCTTTTTTGCTGTTTCTTCCTTTTTTTTTTTTTCGGCCGAATCCGAGCTTTCGCTGATCGTTCATTTCAAAGGAAAGATCACCATCATCATAATCATTATCATCATCATCATCGTGTCAATATACACAGGGACCGCAGTTTAAGTTTTAAAGCGTGTAATTTGGGATTAAGCAAATCTGCATGGACTGTTCTGCGAACCAAGTGCCATACTCATCTTAATCCTGTCACGATTCTGGTCCTTGTCCGGGTATTAAGGCTCCAGGTCCACACGATGAAATGAACGAAAGGTGAATTTATGCAATATTTATAATCATGATAAATGGCACAACAATACCGGCTCAGGGGCCGAAAGTTACTGGCTTCACGCGACTGTCTTCATACAGCGACGGCCAGGGAGACTCCGACACGTCCGCTCCAGGCGCGCAGCACGGCACGCGACGACTCTCACGACGGTCTCGAAGCGTCTTCCCTGGCCGTCGCTGTACGAAGACACTCGCGTGAATGAATGAATGAAAAACGTGGAGCCAGTAACTTTCGGATCCCGTGCCGGTATTGTTGTGCCCTTTATCATGATTGTAAATATTGTATAAATTCATCTTTCGTTCACTTCATCGTCTGGACCTGGAGCCTTAATACCCGGACACGGACCAGAATAGAGACAATCCTCATAATTTTCTTAATTGCCATTCCTGGCTTGTCGAAATTGGCGTTCTCTTCTTCTCTGAACGAGAACATTTTTTGTTGTCACCCCTTAACAACTAGAACATTTTTTGTTGTCGCCCCTTAACAACTACACGTAGCCATGAAACAGGTGCCAAATCCGCTGCGTTGTTTTAAGCCGAAAAGAAAAAAAGAATCTGAAGCTGATTGATGGGTCACTCCAAAAGGGATGCCTGAACCTGACTGGATTGCATGATATCATGATGGCATCATGGTGCCTTGCCGCTGTCCGCTGCCGTTGTTCTTCACGTGGCCAGTAAGAAAGCTTGGGCGAGTTGGTGATGGATCATTTCTGATGAAGTGCAACAGACGCGGACTACTTGCCGACTGTATTTGTCATTCATTGGTCAGTTCCACTACTGCGCGGCCCATCGTTTTGACGTACGGCAATACTGAGTGAGAGAGAGACTGTCAGCCGCTCAAGCGCACTTAAAATGTTATCCTCATGCTTTACTCATCGAAGGCAAGCATCAATCACAGCAACGCAAAAGCTGCTCGATATATTCAATACAAGTCCGATTTGTCAATGACGGCGCTTGCACAAAACGAACCCGCGATCAAAACCTGATCATGCAACATTCAATCAGTGATAGCAAAGCAAGCTGATGATTATGCGATTGGAATATATTTTAATGAGTGAAATAGTTCCAAAAAGCGAACACGGTGGCGGGCATTTAACGCGATATGTAGTTAAAGGCGCTGGCACACGAAATGTTCGTGCGGTACTTTTGCGCTGTATAAATAGTGCGTAGCGATTCTGTAAGCATAGGGCACGGTTATAAGCACTAAATCGCACTGCATAATTTATTATCGTATTATTAGTAGGCAGCAGTTTCGGTTTCGGTTCATTGTTGCTAGGTTTTTACTTCACGTCAAAAAACAGAAAACATAACAGGGCCATTTTTTTTTTAACCTACACTACCTACACCTGCAGTGTAGCAAAAATCCGTTTAGGTATAGGAGAATTGCTACACTGGTGTAGCTGGTGTAGGTGAAACAAATGACCTTAACATTAAAATGTCACTTGGACCAAAAACTCGTGACGTCAAGGAGTAGGCGTATCGTCTGCTCTGTTTGCAATGTGACTCCGCCATATGCTCCCATGGCGTAGTCACACTGCGGAAACAATTGGTCAACTGCATCCGTCACCGTAAACATGATGTTTGCATCATTTCGGCGATCCTGTCACGCGGCGCAAACACGAACTATTCGGAAACATGTCGTTGTCGCATGCTGTCGCCAACTCGCTCTCCGACAACTTGTTGCTCGTAGTAGCGCGGATGTACAATTTGCGGATGTACAGTACAATTTCACCAAAATTCGATCGTTATGCGAGCAGCTGGGTAAAATTAAAAAGCAGGAGAGTCTTTGACTATAAGGAGCACATGTAAATGCTCGCGAGTGTAGTTTGAATCGCACTGATCGAGACACCGCTTTCGTGCACCGCTTTCATGTGTGCGAATCTGGCGATTGTTGAGAAAAAAATTCACAGATTTTAGCGAATGAAAATGGCCATCGAGTATAGTTTTGGCAGCAGTGAACTGAAATCGAGAATTTCTTACATCGTAGAACGCGCGTGCCATCACTACGAAGCGCCGGTGTGACCCGTGCGCCGAGCGATGCTGCAAGCGGCCTGGAGCAGTCGTCGGCGCTACTTGTGAAGAGCAAATTAGGCCGATTGAGGACAGTCGCCATGCACACGTTTTATCGAGCTTATTTTATTACGAGACAGACTTCCTATAGTAAAACCATTACTACAGAGTTGAGTCGCCGACCCGTTCCGAAGTGCCGTCCAGCGAAACCGATTATACGAGTAGGACAGGCAGAGAGCAGCGCAGTTCGTCGCCTAGCGCGTCCGCGGGAGGCGCCGTTGCCGAAGGCTCCACACATGTGCAAGCATACTGCTGCTGCACGAGTATTGCACTGGTCCTGATAACATTTGTCTTTTCTAGTACGAAGCCAAGGAGTGTTATACACTGCTTCACTGTTGCGCCGCCGGCCACTCTGGTCTCGGCTACGGTTACCAACAACAACGCCGTGCGCCGACCATTGGCGCGTCGTCAACGGCAGCGTTCGTAAAGTTTAGTAAATACTGCTATCAAGCATAATTTTGGATAGAGTGAGCCGCCGGCGGTCCGTGCGTTAGAACTGTTAGAACGCTGCCACGCTGGTATAAGTGTATACGGGTGCAATGGAAGAGCCGAAACGAGCCGACCAGCAGCCTCATCTCTTACGTCGGAAAACTGTGCAATGACGTCACAGATACTTGATTATGGTTTCTTCAGTGAACCTACGTCACAGTCAGTGCACTAGCGATGGGTCCAGAATGCGAGGCCGAGCATTTCCACAAACTTTAAGAAAGGATTAAAATATTTTCTACGCTTGCATTGAGTCTAATACTTGACTGTGGTGGCCTTCACACAAAGAAAGCGCGTGACAAGCTTTTCACAACCTTGTAATTTGGTGTCTCTGCCCCTTTAAAGGCCTCGTTATTCAGAAAATCCGGCGTCGGCGTTGCGAGCGAAAAACCACGGACGTGGCGCTGACAGGTGGTAGCTGACCTGGCCGCGCACTGATTTTTGGGTGGTTTGTGCTGCTTAACAAGACTATATGATATCAGAAATTTGGAAAGCGCTGCCAACTCGGCTTGCTTATGTGAGGTAGAAAGGCGGAACAAGAACCAACCTTCCGGTACTCTTGATTCTTGAATGCCGAATCAGGCTCGCTATACTCCTAGGCCACGCAGCCATATATGTTATGATGATCACACGGCTTGGTTAAATCAGAAATTTATATGTCTTGTGTCGTCCCCCCCCCACCCAAAGCTGGATAATGTGGCAGCTTAGTGTTGCATGTTAATGAGAATGTGTGATATATTATAGGCACAAATTAAGAGATTGGTCAATAAACGATCAGAGACTACATGTATGCTATTACGTTATCCCTTAAACCCGAGCTTAAGTGCCCCCCATAATTTTTTTTTCAGGTGCCGTTTTTCTTTTTTTTTTCTTAATTCATAATGTTCCCCCGGGCAAGCCGTCTCGGTAAAGAACAATGTGACAATGCGTGGATTTTCAAAAATCAAGAAGGCGCGTAAAATAGAACGCAACAAAACTTTTTTATACGTTCGCTTTTGCATTATTTCTTTTCTTGCCATTCGCAATACGACAACAGGGCGAATTGAGAACAGAGATGTCATTCTACAACGCACGAGGAACGGAAAACTATAGAGCGCGTTAATGCGATGGATCGGTATCGGCGGTTTCTAGTGCAGACATTAAGGTGGCAAGCAATGATGTTGAGTTTCGAAGAGGCAAGTGCTCTCTGAAAGCAGCGCCCTCTGCAATGTCCATTATAACCAAGGTTTGGTCTGGTTTGGTTTGTAAGGTTTTACGTCCAGAGCGACTCCGGCCGTGAGAGACTCCGGAAATTTCAACCACCCGGGATTCCTTTACGTGCACTGAGATTACACGGGCACCTTGCTTTTCGCCACCATCGAAAAACGGCTACTGTGGCCAAGGTTTGATCCAGCGTCCTTTGATTCAGTATAGTACCGCGGCGAGGATATTATAGACTAAAGGATTAAAAACTAAAGATCCGGTGAAGTCCTTCGAAAAAAAAAAAAAAAGAAAGAAAGAAACAGCTTGCATGCTCGCTTGGACGATCACGGAAGTGAAAATTGTCAGTAAAAAGAGAAAGGCGGCCGAGAATGCCAAAAATTGAGTGGCAAGCAGGATGGAGGACAAAGTGTGTGAAAAGACAGGGAACGGAGTGTTGATCTTATGTACTTCAGGCTAAACAAATTATTAGTGTATACAATTCCACAACGGCTTTTCTTAATGCATAGCGACGATAGAAAAAAGTAAAGGAAAAAGTAGCCTCCTGATGAAAGTAAACAAAAGCGAGAGCATACCTCCGGTTGCGGGGAGTAGTGAGTTCATTCAACGCGGGGACACGCGTACCTCCGCTCCTGTGCGTGACACCGCACCGCACACAGCTACAGTGAAGATCCATCGAGTCCATCTAGTGGCGAAGAAAAGCACACGGAGCACAGCCAGGAAAACCATGAGCCCGAAGCGGAACATTCGTTACTCCTTTGCTGCTAATGAGAACCGTTAATCAGCGACTTGTTAGATGCGCAAGGCCCTTCGAGTCCCTCCCGGTTAATTGAACCATTTGTCTGACCTCGGTGCCAATCTCGGCGCGCTGCCGTGGCCTGCGGTGCCCCCCACACGCGTATGTATGCGCCCAGGGGCACTGTGCAAACTTGGAATAAAAGCAGCACTAAAGGCCCGATCGGGAACGCTTCAAAGCCGGGCATAATGA
>JAJIZL010028012.1:102602-131760 GCA_023969395.1 Amblyomma maculatum | reverse complement strand
GTTGTACGATCGCTTCGCTAGCCATTCCTCCCGGGCGCTCCCGAACATTATGAAAGGAGTGACACCCGCGGCGGTGCGTGGCGCGTATTGAATCGTAAAGATCAGCATGCATGACTAGCATGGCGATTTGCGCTCACCCGCTGTATAGTTTCGGTTTCGACTGTGTACGGCCGAAACTACCCGAGCAGGTAGTTTAGATGGCAGCGTACTGCTCCGAAGTTGTCATTTGCTCCTTCGTAGCGCCCAAGAGGGACGGCAAGCTTCGAGAGCAAGGTATACCCGCACATATGAAGCGGGCTCATAAGAGAGCCAGGTCATAGCCTCCTCTATTTTTTCGAAAAAATAGAGGCGGCTATGGCCAGGTACGCGCTCGATCATCACAGTGGTTTCAATTTAGCCCGCGCATCAAAATTTCTTCCGTTAAATACGCCAACAGAATTATGTTTTGGGAAAGTTTACACTTATATAGATACTGACATGGGCGTCGGCATGACCCCCTGCATGGTGCCAACAGATTCTTATTCACTGAAACTGCATTGTCAGAACACTTAGAGACATAATTTGTTCATTCTAGAAGGACAAACTCGTGGAAGCTTAAATTTTGGGGCTTGTGTTATTAAATTAAGGAAAAAAGTATGGGAGATGGAATAAACCCCACCCTTTACAACCCCCTTTACTGATACATTATCACCAGGTTTGATTTGGTTGTTTAATCTGATGCAAAAATTCATAAGAATAGCAATAAATGGACAGCAGAAGACAATTAAGTAGTTCAGTTTGGTAGTTAAAATCTTAATGGTTACTGTATCAAATGCTTTTTGAAGATTAAGAAAAGGTAGCTAATTTTATTTGAGTTGAACATGCCCATGCTTCTCATTTAGTGAATCAGTATATACAAAGCATTCCTCATCACCTGATGGGCCAGCTCATCAAGACACTTACAGTAATTGCTTAACTGTGGCTGCTTCCTCTTTGTATGAAATAAAAAACTAACTTGAATTTGAGGCGAAAGTTTCTAAGAAAGGAAAAGGCGCGAGTACTGAGTCATCTAAAGTGCCTTAAAATTGAGATACTCGCTTAAAATCAAGAGACTTAGCTGCAGTATATGCAGCCAAAGAAGAAATAGAAAAATGCTTTTGAAATGTCAAAACAAGTGATTTTAATAGCACCCCCAAAATTTAGCAAGAGTACTGGGCAATTTTAAAGTGTATGGTTAAAGCAGAATTCAGTTTACCCAAATTTAATACTCAACTTGGCTATTCTGCCAATGCCAAATTTTCCTAAAAAATTGCAACACTTAGAAGCACAAAAAAAGCCTAGCCCTGAAGGCTTTTGCTTTCTTTTCTAGAATGCATTCATACCTTCAGTTAGAAATGTTACCGGTATAGAAGCACGATCGAAAGCGACCATTCAGAGCTTCATTGTAACTATCAAAAATATAAGTTATGAACTGCAAAATAAAACGACCCAAGTTTAAGGTCTAATTGTGTTTTTTAAGTTTCGCTCTCAGCTATGCTGGTCCCTGTAGACCTTTCCTCAACTCTTTAAACTGTACTTCAAGACCTAGTAGAAGTAGTAGTAATAAACTTTATTTGGCTACAAAAATGAGTGCCAAAGAGGTTTGCAACTTGAAGAACCAGGGCCATCTGTCACTTCGACATGAAGGACTCCAGCCAGGTACACCAATTAAAAGGAGGAGAGTCAAGATAAATGGGGGACTGAATGGCAATGGTGCAAAGGAAAAGCAGTGTTCTAGGTTAATGCAAATGAGAGATATAGTTGGGACAACATGCTTTAGGTGGAAACGGTAAAGAAAGAAATGCACTGGGAGAAGGAGGAAGAAACTTTAATGACACGGAGTATTAGGCACCGAGAATGTCCTGAGTACGGGTCACCAAGGCCAACCAGTCCGTCAGCTGATGCAAGACTAGCCAAGCCCACCAGGTCGGGAAACAAAAGTGCGGAAAATGAAATGTGCCGGGATGGTGAGAAAATTTGTTCCCATTTTACGTTTAACATGAGATTTAGCGACAGAAGAAAGGAAGAGGTGTCAAAAGAAGAATGAGATAATCTCGAAAATGCCTGGAAAGCAGCTTCATTCATCAAATTGACAGGTTGAAAGAAGCCGGCTATCCGGAACGTGGTGTCATCTCAGTTGCTGAAGGAACCTATAAAAAAATGAAAACAAACAGCAAGGAAGCTATGCCTAACACAGTGGACAGAATACAACAACAAAATCTGGTTGCAATACCCTATCTGCACAGCATATCGCATGATTTGAAACGAATAGGCAAAAAAGTAAATATCGAAGTAGTTTTTACAGCTTCGGGAAAGTTATTGAAGCTTTGTAGGATCACTCAAACTTGTGGTGTGCAGCGACGCGCATGTAGCATAAAACACCCGACTTTATTTGTACCCTGCAGCACAGGTGTGGTGTATGAGATCCCATTAAGCTGTGGGAAACGTTGCATTGGACAAACGGGTAGATGCCTCAATGAACGGCTCTGAGAACACAAATATACCTATGAAAAACTTGCAAAAAAGAAACATCTGCGAAGGAAACGTTGCTTTGCACTGCAGCAGGTGCACAGGTTGTATGCCCTGGCTTCTACAGGGCTTAAAGCCAGGGGGTGTGTCAGAGACCCCCCCGTAATATTTAAGAGGGGTCCGAGATCCCCACAAGCTTGAATTCAAGCATGAGGACTGTAAGAATACAAACCAGGTAACCATTGTTTTGTTCTTGTCAGTGGTGTAATTGGAAGATTTCTTCTCTATCGTTTCAACAGTGAGTTTCACATTGAGTATTAATAAAAACCAGAGATGGAGAAAAATAATGATTTCTCCCCTTTGTATAAAACGATTTGCAAAACAGGCAACCAGCCACTTTCTCTCTTTATTTCCCTTTCCACCAATGCTCGAACACTACAGACCCCTTCCGATTGAGCCAGACTTTAAATATTAAGCACTGGGCTTCACAAAACAAGGATTATTGGTAGAAGCAACAAGCAGATTACAAGAGAGATTCTGGAGGCAAGAGTCATCAAATAGAAAAAGGGCTTGTGCGTAGTGCACCTTCGATAATGCTCAGTGAAAAAGAACTTGAGATCCTGTAAGTAGCGTAGGTTTACTCAAAACACTTAGTATGTTATACCTTTTCTTGTATGGCAGTTTTCGGTTCTATATCTGGTGGTTTTTAAGGCTAACGACACGACTTAATCCTGCTCATTCATACTTTACATTTTGACAATGGAAGCCCATATACAGCTCAACCTGGCTTTCATTTGTCTTCATCGAATGTTTAGCGGTGAGGCATGTGCTTGCTCATGGCGTATACTACTTCACTTGCGTTTTGGATTTTTGTGATTTCTTGTTTATTGTTACTTTTTTTTTGTTTTTCTGCTTTTTTGTTTTCTCCTTCTGCTTATATGCTTCACTTATTATTAAGGAGATTATTAAGTTGGTTAAGACCTCAAGGCAGAATATTAGTTTAAATAGTTTAGTCACACAAACAAAAAAACACGGGAAAGAAATTATAACAGAGTTTTTTCTTGGTTGAAGCGCCGTACAGGGGAAGAAAGTAATCATATTTACACAGGTGGAAGCAGGCTCAAGCATTTTAGAGCAGCTCAGGGAGCAGTAATAAAGTAACTTCGGAGCAGCTTTGAAGCAATAAAGCGAGAGTTTTGGAGCAATCACATTATGTCTTGGAGCAAGATTCTAGACTCGCTTTTAATATTAGAATTCTAGCTTCCTCACTTAACTCTTCGACTGTCGAATATTCCGAAAAAAAAAAAAATCACCTCCAGTGTCGAACTGTTTCAAACGCTATGCGTTTAGCGCAATACCCGTACTGCAAAAACGCCGCGGGACGGCATGCGGCCGCAGCACCTGTACGGCAGAACCAGTCAAAGGGTTAAATAGCAGAAAATGGAATGCTGCCTTCTACACTTCATAATTGAAGATCGTTTAACTAAGAGATTTATACTGTTTTGTAAGATTCAAAGGTGGACTTCACCACTTCGATGCATTCAAGTATTGCCACTAGTTCGAAGTTCACATCAATGAACAGTACATTTCTGCTTTCTATCTTGTGCATATTCTTTTTGATCCTGCGCCTGTGCCGATAAATTTCTGGGTACTGGCCAGTAACGCCTTCAGGGAAGATAGGTGGCACTTTAAGTATAGCCTTTTTCCCCTTCAAATTCATTGCTTTATGGCGCTCTGTGGCTGCTCAAATTATTGCTTGAGCTATATTAGTTTCAACACACTGGCGATAGGCCCTGTATGACTTTCCAACACTTTTGAAAACACATTTAGTGACTGGCACCTAAGTGGCATCACTTCCATAAGAGTTCCAAGTGTGCTTTTGTCTGTCGTAGGCATGACAGGCTAGATGGTGAAGCACCTGCTTGTATTCACAGCAGAATCGCTAGAAACAAACTGTGTAGTTCGTTGCAGCTGGACAAGTTTCCAATGGCTCGTAGTCATCATCATTGGCCAGACTATACCAACTGCAGGGTGAAGGCCTCTCCCATACTCCTCTACCTGTGCTAGCTGCATCCACTTTACTCCTGCAAACTTTTTTAGCCTCATCCGCTCACCTAACTTTCTGCTGTCCCCTGCGACGATTTGCTTCCCTTGGAATCGTTTATTACCCTAAGCGAACATCGGTTGTCCTCTCTACGCATTACATGCCCTGCCCATGCCCATTTCATCTTCTTGATTTCCACTAGAATGTAATTAACTCGTTATTTCTCTAACTCACTTTATGTGCTTCCTATTTTTTAACGTTACACCTACCATTTTTCATTCCATAGTCATCTGCGTTGTCCTCAACTTAAATAGAACCCTTTTCGTTAGCCTCCACGTTTCAGCTCCATAGGTGAGTAAGTGTAAGATGCAACTGTTGTATACTTTCCTCTTGAGCAATACCGTAAGATACTAGTCATAATCTGAGAATACTTACCAAATGCACTCCATCCCAATCTTATTCTTCTAGTTATTTCCCTTTCATGATCTAGATCTGCGGTCACTACCTGTCCTAAGTAAGCATATTCGCCAACCACTTCCAGTGCCTCGCTACCTCGTAGTAGTTTGGTGCGCCTGCTTCACTCACTGATCTCATTTCCCTCACCACAGGCGATTCAAAAGGCTGGGAGTAGGTGCTATATCAAGTGCACAGAACATTTTTCGTAATGAATTCCTCAAATTTGCTTATAAGCAAACATTATGCTGCATACTTTTCTAGTATATTAAAATTTTATACGTATTAGGCTCGGGTGAGATGCATTACACCTCTGCTACCGGTGTGCTGCCATCGTTTTGACTACACTAGCCACATACCCTGTATACAGAACTCACAACAAACCATTGCCCAGCTGCGCTTCTCATAGTCGCTTAACTTAATCGTCTCGGATTGCGGTTCTTGCTGTCAATACCAGTAATGGCCCACTGTGCGGCAAAACCATGCTCCACTAAATTTAATGTCAGAACATTGATGCAGTCGAGTTGGAGCAATTTTGGAGCAGGGAAAGCAGGCTGGAGCAGAATGAAGCAAATGGAGCAGCACTTCCACCCCTGCATTTAGGATGAATGCAAAGAAAGGAATACTGCAATAAAATTCTAAGTTCATTCTAAGTTCAAAAGGCAAGCCACCATGTCAGTGTTATCATTCAGTATCCTAAGTTCTAAGTTCAATATCACAGGAAAGACAATTGTGCCAAGCTCAAGCTTAACACCGTTCAACATGATCCAGTTACATATATATATATATTCCTGCCGAACATAATCACAGTTCCCATATTGTAAGTAATCTTTATCAACCATGCTTTTATTTATGTGTTTATTGATACCTCAGAGGTCCTAATGCGAGACTTTACAGAAGGAATGGGCTTGTGCACAGTGATAAATGGCAACAGGCTAGTGGTATACATGGCTATGATTAGACAGGTTCTCCGATGGCAGTATTGAAGCTTACAGGATCACTGATGAGGGATGATTCCAGTTGTGAACAGTGCTTGCGAAGAATGACTCATGAAATGTAGTTGTGCGGGCATGCGGTGAAACGCCACTTTTACGATGACCTGTGCGAGGTGTTCTATACACAGGTTAGCCGAGACGACTGCCATGAGGTCTTGTATGAAAAGCTTGTGATAAAGGCAGGGGCATGAAGTACAGTGACGAGAACAGAGACTTAACAGAGATTTCATGGCAGAGATGCTGAAGGAGTATTCGAGGGAATGAAACTGGTGGCATGGTTTTGAACAGGCTCATAAGGTTCAGTAAAGTTACAGTAGTGTGGATCAACTATATGACTGGTATATTAAAATTGTGATCACACAAGGGTTTTGTAATCTAGTAATTTTACACAAGAAGGCGCCAGCCATGGGTAGGTTACGATAGAGGTATCCAACAGTTCTATTAGAGTAATTAGTTACATGGCTTACAAGGCAAGACAATGTTAAGCCATTAGTGAGGTGAACACCAAGGTACTTAAACAAATTCTTTGAAAAAGTAGTACTAGTGTTAATTTTGTAAGTAGGATGTGTTGTTTTGGCAGTGGTGAGAAGAAATCAACAGTCTAAAGCTTCTCAGGGACGGAGGCCACATAGCACATCACTATTGTATGCGAATTAGATATAGATATAAGGCAGAAGCGTCGGACGAGTTAGTTACAGAGCAGCGAAGTACACAGTCATCAACTAAAATGTGGATGGTAGAAGTTACTGAAGGGAGATTGTTAAGAGTAAGGGACAGTGCTTTGTGGAACACATAGCTGAAAGAAAACTTTGAAAAAGAGGACTGGGTATTAGCAGTAACAAACCGCGCGCGGTCGGTCAGAAAGCCTTGGATCAAACTAGTGGATAGAGGTTTGTTCAATTCAGGCAGCTTCAGCAGAATGCGGGCAACGTGAAAAATGCGTGCAGACAGGCGACGCAACTTGGAAAAAGCGGTAAAAGAAAATCGAGTACCGAACCTGCTGGATATTTTTTTAGAAGTTAATATTGGGATATATTAAGGGCGAAAGGCACCATTTCGGCTCCATCTTAGTGCCTATACCCTGTGCGATTCAGGGAACGTAGGAACGGGAGAATGCTAAATATTTTTTACACACTCTTGCACATTACGCGAACGTGCACACCTCGTGAATAACGCGAAATAGAAGTGTCCTTTCGCTAAGGCAGTTTTGGGAAAACTGCTCGCAGCTTCGAAAAGACCCGTTTTATCTGGAGTGCCCGGCTTTGCAAAAGAAAGAGCACATAAACGCCCTTCCAGAATCAGCCAAGCGATCACATACGGTGATTACATAAACACCGCAAACTTCAAAACGAAAGCCAAGGCCACCTACACGTTGAGAATATTCTTCCATGGCAGCACAAACCAAATCACGATCCCCATACACAGGCCTTTTACATACGCTCTTGGTTTCTAGTATGCCACACTGTGCACCATTCATGCTTCAAAAATAAATCCAAGACGCCCTGTTCGTGAAGCAACACGCAAATATGATTTGTTGCAGAATGAACGGAGAGACCGACGGGGTCCGCAGGTAGGAGCACTCTCTCAACTTCCGTGGATGCACGAAGCTTCTACTGCGTCTATCGCCTCTGTCGTTACTAACGTAATCCATGAAGAAACTGCAAGATGAGCACTGAGGCACGAAATGTGCACGGCACAAAAATCGCGATTCACACGACCGCACATTCCAAACGTCGTTTACAAACACACGACACGTGATCTGCCTTGGGCTTTCCTGCAAAAACTCCAATCCGAAAATAATAAACAAAGCCAAGCCAATCCATGGGTTGCATTAACGGTTTGCTTATTTTCACCCGGTTGCACCAAGCTTCTAGCTTATTCCAACCGGGTCGCAGCAACGCCGGCCCTGAAATAGGCATGGAAATAAGCCATGAGTTCAAGTGCGCGACCAACGAACGCCATGACCAACGTGACCAACGCGCCAACGCCGCCGATACCTACATAAGTTAAAATGATTAAGAAAATGAACAATAACTTATTTTAAGCCACAATTTTAAGTTATAAATTAGTATTATAAATGTTTCACTTGCTGTTGCGTACATTTTTTTCTTTTGCTTAGTTTATGATGACGTAGGGTGACGTATTTTGTGTGTGGCAGCAGCGTTTTGCTGGTGCCACGGTGCGTGTCACTAGTCTCCGCCAAAAAAAAATCAACTTTTGCGACACACGTTATTCTAGTTCACTATAACACGTTGTACAAAGGCAAAATCTCGCACTGCAGTCATAAAGAGATTGGTAAAGAGCGGATACTCCCATAAGGCCCAGCGGCCCATTTGACTGTAGTGCACCAAGCGGCAACTACTTCCGGTCTTGCTGAAAGGCGCGTTATTTGAATGCTAGCATGCGCTGCGCCCTTCCCTGCCCTTTTGGCGCATTATTTTGGTTTTACACGGTCTGCTAGTGTTTCTATTTATGTTCAGCATGCATAACAACATGAAAAATAGATTCCCAGTTCTCTAAATTGGCCATCAACGCAGCTGCGCCACAGCCTTTGCAAAACAGTATTGCAGAAAAGACGCCACGTGCTTTGTGAAATGAACATTTATTTTGCTGCATATAAAACACACAAGAGACGCAACAGATGTAGACTGATGCATTGACAAAACTTGGCACGCATTAGGCGATGTGCAAAATACAGAAAAATAAAAATACACAAGGCGAGAAACAGCACTTAGGTAGAGACAAAAAATAGCATAACGTTGATTTCCAAATTATAGCAAATGATATGTAACAAAACAGGCATTATACATAAACTACACAGTCTCAGTCGCGACTACCTTAGCAAGGGTAACTTGTATTGTTCAGGGCAGAGAGAAGTACTGACGCTTGGGGGAAGGCCACTCCGTTCACTCGTCGCATCTGCCGCGCTTCGGCTGCAGCGTGGGTCCATTCAGTGCTGTTGGAAAAGGAATGAACATGATGCAGAAGGTTGCAATGAAATGTAAGGCCACTGCACCGCGCACACAACTGTGCATGTGGGTGCGTACTGAAGACTTGGTGAGCAGCAGTTATGGTCCAGAACAGAAAAGCTGTGATTCGTAAAATTGATACAAAAGCTACTGTTGCAACGTAGAGGTCAGGAAATGCAGGCTAACCGAACCTATCTGAAAATGCATTTCTACAGTGAGTGAAATAGCAGCCACTAAACTAACAACATTCCTCAAGAGCACCGAACAGCTGAAGCAATGAAGCTTGCTGCATAATAAAACATTTCTCACTTTAACGTTGTCCCGTTACATGCAACGCGACACCACGCAAAACTAGCTGTTCGCAAAACCGCGGCCGGCGGGCACGCCATGTTGGCTTGCCCTTCATACGAGACTTTGTGAAGCGCAGACCACCGTGCTGAGCTAAACTGCCCGAAATGCCTTGCAGTTTGACAAGAATGAAACATTTCACACCTTGCGGTTGCCCTGTTAAACGCGACACCACGCAAAACTAGCCGTTCGCAAAATCGCCATGTCACGTCACCGCGGCGGTCAGCACGCCTTGTCATGCCTGTTAGCTTGGCCTTCACGTTCGACTGTGAAGCGCAGTCGCCGCCGTACTGAGCTAAACTGCCTGAAATACTGCACAGTTTGACAAGAAAGTCAAGAATGAAACGTTTTTCACTTTACCGTTGCTCTGCTAAACGCGGCACTTGGCAAAACTAGCCGTTCGGCAAACTGCGTCAGCATGGCCGCACCGGCCGGCGAACACGCCATTTTGGGGCAACGGCCTGCCATGGTGCCTTTACATGCCACTTTGTCAAGCGTGACGAGCTAAACTGTTCGAAATGAAGCTGTTTCCCGGGAACACAGCATATTACACCCTGCCGTGGTTGGGAACCGCCAGAGTTACGGCGTAACGAACTGCGCCTGAACAGCCGGCGCGCCTGTTCACGAGCTGCGAAACTTATTGGCACCGGCCGGCATGGTCAGCGTAAACTGCTTGAAATGCAGCGTAGTTAAGCAAAAAACGTTGCTCACCTTGCCGTCGTTCCGCGCAGCAGCCCACAAGAGGTCTGTGCCGCACAAGCGCGGCGAGGCACGAGCACACGACCGCTCCCTTCGACAACTTCTTGTCGTCTGCTAGTGCTCCGGCGGGCTATCGTTCTATCGTTGCAGCGAGTGCCGTTGCGCGCGCTTCCGCGCATGCGCACGTTGGTGCCGCCATCCATCAATCGGCGGCAGCGCAAAAAGTCGCGCGCCATTTCCTGGGGCCAGTTTTCGCCGAGTGACCGCTCTTTACCAATCTCTTTCTCTATGCCCGCCTCCCGGATATGCGCCGAGACTGGAGACGACGAAAAAGCTCCGTCGTAGTGTGATGACGTAGGCGCGAGGAGGAGGAGCATATGAATTAAGGTCTCTTCGATTTGTCTGCACCAGCTGCACTAGTTCAAGTAGTGCAGCACCGCCGTCCTCGTTTTGCCGGTGCCGCGCGCGCCGTCTGCACTCCTCTCCTCGTTTTGCCAAGGTGCGGCACGGCCGGTCTCGAGGGAGAGCGCGCGCGCTCTCTCCCTTGAGACCGGCCGTGGGTGCGGGGCTAGTTCTGCACGAGTTCTCGCCCATCCTGCACTCGCTCCAGAGGAGGTGCAGAAGAAAGTGCAGCATTACACACGCGCCGCTCGGCCAAGAGCAGACGACGCTGCGCATCGTTCTGCAGAGCTTTGTAAAGTCCGTCTCCTTCAGAACCCGGACCACCGTGACCCGGACGGTACGCTGCTAACGGATAGCTGGGCTGCATGCTGGTGATTAGCATTTCGTTGATGGAGGAGAGGTATTATATGTATTTGTGGCCACATACGTGGCCGCGATACGGCTACCTTCGCGCGCGTTGTCCTGTGCAGTATTTTTTTTTTATCGTGTTGTGACCTAAGAAGACGGGTAGTTGCGAACAGAAATCAGTTGCGATCGATCGAGTTTCTGTCGTGCCAAGTGTGTGTGCCACACGATACCGTGCGCAGTGACTCGGCGACATATAACTTGTCGCCCACGGAATACATTGACGTCTGAGAGCGCGCAATATGTACAGCCTTTGTCAAAAATGTTGAGCCCAAAGGGTCTGCTTTTGAGCCGCGTAGCAGCGCTGATTTAGCCTATAGTGGAAATCCTTCCAATTGGAGAGGGTAGGGTAAAAAATCTTCTTACCGTCAAGAGATTCGGAATTCACTGGACATACATTACAAGCCGCACGAAGCGGTTCAGAAGCAGATCCCCTGGTCTCCACACTTTTGACAAAGACCGTACGTGCATCTTTTCAGCAGCTAGCACTTTTGGACTGAAGCCCGCGGAAACCAATCAAGCGTCTCGTTATAGGCAGTTTTACTTAAACTAATACTCGTGGCAACTGCTTACAATGTTAATTCTCTCGTACCCAGGCGCATGAATGGTAGAATCTTCGCAGACCGCCGTTATAACTATCGTGCAGATGCGCGTATTGGTCAGAATTCGTCGCAGTCAACGTCACTGTTAGTCGCCGACACTTTCCGATCAAGTGCTGTAGGCCTACGGCAGCTGGCTTCGAAATTGGACGTAATCGTACGTGTTACAGCACGCGATGATGCGCGCATAGGTTGCAGAGTCCTACACTTGCGTACTCGTTTTGGCAGCTGCCGCCAACATGGCACTGCACGCTCACGTGATGACCTGGCACCGCTGCGGCACTTTTCAGAACTAGTGCAGCCAGTGCAAGACAAATCGAATGTTGTCCTGACACGCTCCCCACATGGCTCCCCGGCCTGCGTGCCGGGGGCGGGAGATGAAGGGCTCCTTTTCGGTGGAAATAAAGTTTTCATTCATTCGGCGCTGGCGACACGTGCTGGCGACAGCATGGCGGTAGGCGACAGCAGTGAGTTTCGTTACACTAGCCGCTGTACTTTCGTGGTGTAGGCAAAAGCCCGAACTGTCTGCATTGGATGCGCGGCGCTTGCTGCGTTTTCGGGTATAATTTCCGATATTTCTGCAAGCTGTGGTGCCGTTGATTGCGCCACGAGGGACAAAAATCAAAATGGCACTTGTTTTAACATGTTCTTGCGGTCGGATAAAAATGAGAGCGAAGGCAGCGGCGTTGAGCGCGACAAGTAGACTTCGGTGACGGATTACCTTCGCGGCTAACGTGCGTTGCACTTCTGCACTGCAAGTCAGCAATAAAATGCTGAGAAACCTAGATTTAGTATCAGTCACAGCAGTCACAGACTTTCTTAATGGGGTATGGAAACGAGGTAGAATGCCTTCAGAGTGGAAACATGCTAAAGTCTTCATTCTGAAGCCTGGGAAGAAACTTGAAATAGGCAACCTCAGGCCGATATCGCTAACATCGTGCCTAGGAAAGCTGATGGAGCATGTAATACTAAACCGACTTCAGGAGTATGCAGAGGAAAGGGAGGTATTTTCCGAAACAATGCTAGGTTTCAGGAGCAAGCTGTCCACGCAGGATGTAATGATTCAACTCAAAGCAGACATAATTGACGCGCCCAATAAAGGGGGCACAAAAACTGTACTTGGCCTTGATCTACAGAAAGCCTTTGATAATGTCAAACATGAAGCCATATTAAATAATCTGGAGGAAATTGCCCCCGGCAAGAGGATTTACGATTACGTTAGGGATTTTCTAACCGAAAGAACAGCAGAAATAAGTTGGAGACATCAGGTCTGAAACAATTAAGCTAGGAGACAATGGCACCCCTCAGGGCTCAGTTCTTTCCCCTTTCTTCTTCAACCTAGCGTTTAAGAACCTCCCACCATTACTGAAAACTGTGAAAGGGGTGAAACATACGCTATATACTGATGATGTCACGTTATGGACATGCACAGGCAACGATGGGGAAACAGAAGAAAATCTTCAACAAGCAATCGACATTGTTGAAGAATATGCGGAATGGGCAGGCTGAAATGCTCACCAAGCAAATCGGAACTTCTGGTAATCCGAGGAACAAAAAAAAAAAGCGCAATATCGACGCTGAAGACATTTTGGGGGAATTAAATATGGCACACCGATAACCAGAGTGGACAAAATCAGGGTCTTAGGACTGATAATACAAGAAAATGGAAATAACACAGAAATAATAAATCGACTTAAGCCAACAATTAGCATGACAACCAGGTTGATAAGGCGAATAGCCAACAAAAGACGCGGGGTCAAAGAGAAAGATTTGTGCCGAATTGTTCAGGCTTTTGTGATAAGCAGATTAGTGTACACCATCCCCTACCTCAAGCTAGGGGTGGCAGAAAAGAACAAAATTGAAACGATCATGAGGCAGGCATATAAAGCAGCACTGGGGCTACCCCACTGCACCCCTACGGAAAGACTTCTTAAACTGGGGGTCTACAATAACACCATGGAACTATGCGAGGCACATATAATAACACAGCTAAAGAGGCTCGCCACCACATCCACGGGATGGAAAATCCTGGGTAAATTAGGACTACAAGATAGAATCCCGGAAAGAAATGCACAAGTAAAACTGCCGACTGAAGTCAGGAACGCACTTACTATTAAACCGCTACCAAAAAACATGCACCCTGCTTTTCATGAAGGCAGGAGAAAAGCAAGAGCAAAGACCCTTGAGGCCAAGTTCGAAGGCTCTAAATACACTGTTTATGTAGACGCGGCGGAATACAAGGGAGGCAACTCTTTTGCTATCGTGGGCGTGAACGACTCGGGTAAAACATTAATGGCAGGTTCAATAAAAACAAACTACTCAGGGACAGCGGAGGAGGCGGCTATCGCCATGGCGATGGTCAGCACCAAACGGTTACCATAATTAGCGACTCCAAACCTGCTATAAACAATTTTGCGAGGGGCATGATCTCCAAAGAGACAAAGCGAATTTTAAGATATAAAGACTGGAACCAAAAATAGGTGGAATTAATATGGGTGCCGGCACACTCGGGGCCGGAACAAAGGAAACGAGTTGGCTCACAGTATAAGCTCGAGGTTATGTCAGCCGAGCAGTGAGCCAGGTTGATTCCCTCAATTTCTCGAGAGATGCACTAATCTCATTTCATGACTACACTAATCACTTTAAACTAGAAAGGCGGATATATCCTCCACCAGACAAGAAACTATAGACAAAAGGCAAGAAGTAATCTGGCGTCGGCTCCAGACGCGTGCCTTCTTCAGCCCTTCTAATTATTAGCGCACATGTATCCAGCACAATACAACCCAAATTGTAAACACTGCGGCGAAATAGCAGGATATGATCACATATTATGGAGCTGCAAAAAAGCGCCGCCACCAGCGGACCTACTACCAGTCCCTTCTTTTGAGCGGTGGGAGGCAGCTCAGACCCGTTAACGCACGTTCGGGCTACTGAGTGGGCTCAAAAGGTCGCCGAGAGCAACGGTCTTGAGGCCATCTAAGTGTAGCGCCCACAAATCGCTCATTGCTGACAATTAATAAATGTTTTCCAATCCAATCCAAATCTGCACTGCAACTAGGCGAGTTCGTTTGCAACCCTTAATTGTGATTACTTTTCGGCAATAAACGCCCGCAGCTCGTGCCCGTTTTAATATGCTATTCATAAGAAGTTTAGACGCGATATTCCGTGTGCGTATGATCCCGCAGGGAAGCTGCACTAGTTCCATTCACCTGCAGTAGCCCGTGCATGTATTCACACAGAAAAAGACACAAAAGCTGCTGCACTTACCTTGAGCGGTCACTCCAGCGCGATATTGCCGATATAACTGGCCCGCGGACTTAATTGTAAATACTAGCTTTTCTTTGTTTTTACTATCGCGAGTTTCGAGTGACTCTTCATCACCGGTTCTATAGTAACATCGTTATGATCCGGGGAGTCCCGCAGCGTTATTTCTCATAGTCTTAAATTTTCTTTTTGAAGGTCATTAAGATCCTGATGAACGTACGAATTAAATATCCATGTACAACCATGGCCGGTCTCGAGGGAGAGCGCGTTTCTCTCTTCTCTTACGGCCTCTCCAATGGGGTCTGTTTCCACCGCCCGCCGCGCCTCGGTGGGGTCGCCACCGCCCCACTGCTGCTCCTCCGCTACAGCGGTTCACGCGCAAGGGAAACGCGCGCTCGCTCTTTGCTCCGCCCGCATCGGTTGCAACCGGCAGGTTCTGATATTTCACCCCTTATGGCTTATAGGAAGAAGCCGTAATCAGCGTCTGATTTATCGTGTATGAGCAATAAAATAGTCAATAATGCGCGTGCGCGCGAGAGCGCGCGCGCCTTCGTCAGTGCTGTCGAGCACGGTCGAATGAAGTTTCGGGTGCACTTACATCAACACTTCTTGCCCCTAAATTTTTCACAAAACTATATGCACCATTTTATGCAGTGTGCCTTTGAAAGCTGTAAGCAGGTATAGCGCGATCTGACGCTAGTCTGCATGGCAAACTGTTCGGTGGATATTCAGAGTATTCTGTCAACCGCTGCCGTTTTCGTTTACAGCAAAACAGGCATTGACGAAAATTCATAGCACGTCTCAGACTCAGAGTAAGGAACAAAAATTTACGCATACAGTTAAAATTTCAGTTGTCTAGTGAAGTGGGCTGTTCTAGCTTCGTTTAAAACAAATCAGTAGGTTGAAAGACAGCAGCTGTATACGTAGTCTCGCGACGGACGCACACGTAGACAGTCGTAGTCAGTTTAATACAGTGATAAAAACAACAACATTAAATCAAGGAAAGGGGCATAAACAGATATGCATAATTGAAAATTGCAGCAAGCAATAAAAAAAAAAAATGTCCTTCAAAGTTAACACATTGCACTCATTCATCAAAACGGTACATGCGGCTAGAAAATTAAAGTCTTAAAATCTTTCTGGACGGTTTGTGCACATAAGGAGCTGGCCTTTCGTTCCTGTCTGTCACCTTCTTAGCATAATTGACAAGAAGTATTCTGAGAAATTTCTCACATAATAAAGAAGCGGACCTTATAGCATGGCTATTGTCAATGCCTCCCGGACAACTCAGCCAAGGTGAGTCCTCAAGTGCTGGCTGGATTAAGATTTGTAGGACTTCAAGGACATTTGTGTATGGTAGGTGCACGACAGCTTTTTCAAAAAGAGACACAACCTTGTCCAAGAGGGCTACAAACTCTGGTTTTGGATAATGCGGTCCGCTAGAATCTTGTCCTCGCAGAATAGTGTACATGGGGCTGCTTCTTTAGCTGGGTTCAAGAAGGATAGCACAAGCGTCACACCCGAAGTCACTGATTAACTTCGCAATGTATCCAGCGACGTAAGCTAAACCAGAATACGTGACAGTGGGTAATGGGATGACAGGAGATACCATCACTTCTTTCAGTTCCTCGGTTACTGATTGCGGCAGAGCTGAAATGATTTCGTCGGTGTCGACACTAGGTGCCTAGGCGCGCAATACAGCGCGACATACAACTCCTATAGTCACATCTGAATAAATAGCACAGAGAAAAGCTTTTATATCCATTATTGAATAGTGTCCCTTGAGTAACAGTGGCGCATGTGTAATAAGCAAAGCATTCTACCAAAATAATGGGGCAGCGATTGCTCTCTAAGGCAGGCATTACTGCACAGATAGTTACAAGAAACTATTAGTTCAAAAACATACTAGAAAAAGAATGAAAATATTGCTAGGAATTAGTGCTTGAAATAGATTTCCTGTTGTTTTCATGAAATAATCATGATATCATGTAAACATTTAATTAAACCAACGTTTATTTGCAAAATTAAAATGTTTATAATACAACATAAAACATTTGCTGGTCTATAAATTATAGCAAAATTGAAAACAAAACTTAAAAGCGTTTACTCTGACGTTA
The DNA here is from genome assembly GCA_023969395.1 of Amblyomma maculatum. Lineage (NCBI taxonomy): Eukaryota > Metazoa > Arthropoda > Arachnida > Ixodida > Ixodidae > Amblyomma > Amblyomma maculatum. The sequence continues at coordinate 114,978 of JAJIZL010028012.1, read as the reverse complement.
TACTAATGCTTTATGTCATGTAAGCATTGTGCAACTTACATTACATTTTTATAAAATTATTTTCATCTTCGGTGTTACCTCGATGGTTAATCATCTAGCGCTGAAAGACGGTTTTGCCATTGTTGCTGTTATGTTTGCCTTGAAGAAGCTTCGATGTGATCACTGCTCATTCACTTTTTTTATTCATCTTCTTGTACAAGCTTGGGAAAAAATTAAGATTAAAATGAACAAAAGTAGATACCATGCCGAAATACATGTCATATGCTTGTCGAGCGTTTGCTGAGCGACAGTGTTTTGTAATATAAAGACTCCATTCACGTGCGTAGCACGCTGACAAGATGCCGCTGCAGCATCTACCTTCTGTAATTTTTCATTTAGGGGCTGCACTCACCACGAAACCCGCGGGCGACAGCGCGAAACCAGGCAAAAGCCACCCGCCGCCACTGAAGCAGATGCGGAGCGAACAGTGAGCAGGTCGCGCCCCTTGCGGCGGCGGAGAGCGTGACTCAAGGAGAAAAGTTCCCATTGTTCACGCGGCGATTGAGAAGGCCGTAAGAAAGAGGCGCGCGCTCTCTCTCTCGAGACCGGCCGTGGTACAACCTAGCTCTGGTCGGGCAGGATATTTAAGTGGAATCGGCTATGAGGGGTGTAAAATAAGTATAGATGACGCGCATTCGAATAAGAAATTTCCAAGTATATTCAAAAACATCAGCAGATCGCGCAAGTTTCGCTGCAAACGATCGTGGAGAACGTTATATAATTTGCAGCACTCATGCGTCTCTCCTAGAGAGCAAAGAGAAAATGAGAGCATTCTCACAGGCCTTCATGTATATATTAACCTGTGAATGACCTTGGCTACGTTGTTGTTGTTGTTCTCCTCTAATGTGACGGCACATACCCACACAGGGGGATCGGCCAAGAATTGGGGTGCAGAGATATTAGATTTTGAGATGTATAACTACATCGAAAAAAAAAATAATAAATGCTAGGGAATAGAAAAGGAAATGTAAATATGATAAACCAAAATATATAAGAGTAAATACTAACGCACGCAGTAGGAGAATAGTAAGATTTATATGTACAGATTAAAACTTCAAAGCATATTAGCTAGGTGTAAGATGAGGTCGACGGACGTCAAACGTCTTTTTTATCGAGCAGGCTAAAACAATTGTTGGCAGAGCACTATGCGAACATATTACAATTACTAAAATATTGAGTTCTTATTAAATATGAAATTCTATGACTTAAGTTGGCGTTAAAGTGAGCTAAAAATGTAATTTCTATTTCTCTATATATAGTTGCCGATAATATTGTTCCTTAAAGTGAAAGTGGTAGAAAGGCGCGCAGTCAAAACAGTCGGCCTTTGAAAACACACTTTCAGTCATTCACATAGTCATCCTCCTTGCATGCGCTAGGAATGGTCGACCCGGGAGTTGAGCAACTTTGACTATTAGTCTTTCTTGTACATTGCGTTTTCTCGTTTTAATCTAACTTATTCACTCACTGCAGTCGCCTAAGCACCGTAACCGCGCGCTGTTGAGGCCACGGATAAGGAAGCCAATGCAGCCCCCGTCGCCAAGTAATTTCAGCAGTAATCGGCTGATAACGTGCTGAAATACTCTCCAGGCATAAACCAAACTATTTGTACGCAGAAGCGAAGCTTACGTTTCAGAACATTCGCACGCGGGTAACTGATTTCGAAGGCAGCGTCGCTTGGCGCAGTGTAGGCACGCTGCGCTTTTGCCTACACCCCATACGTTGATGATGATGATGATGATAGTGTTAGCTAGTCCCTTTGTAACGGGTGGACACCAGATTGGTGTCCCAGCTAATAATAAAAAAAAAAACCACACACACACACACACACAATTGTCTGAAGAGACATCAACATAAGAAGGTCACACGCAGCACTTCACCTGGACACACCCCACAACCGCGCCTACCCTCACCATACACTCAACCCCCACACCCGGCCCAAACTTCATCACAGTTGGCGAACTGCACTCCACCATTCGGCGAGCCTTCTCGTCGTCGCCGCAGTTGCTTTAAGCAATGCTGTGTCAGCGGCCGCGCTGTCTCCGGCGGCGCCGTTGCGGGTGGGGTTGAGGGGAAACCGAGCGCCTGTGGGAGTGTGGCGCCCTCTATGGCCGGCATGGAGAGACGAGGGCAGCGCAAGGCTAAATGCTCCACCGATTCGTCCTCAGTGCCGCACACCCTGCATAGAGTACACGACACAGCAGGATCGAAACGGCGCCGGTAGAGCAAAGTCCGCAAGGCACCAGCCCGCGCCTCAAAAAGGAGGCCGCTGCCTATGCTGTTGTCGTAGAATCGCACCGGGCCGATGCTCTGCTTGTGCTCCCGGTACAGCGCCAACGTGGACTTGGCTTCCATATCCCTGGCCCACCTGACCCCCTCAGCCTCCCCGACTCGCAGCCGCACTTCAGCAGCCCATTTGGATGGAGAGTCAGCCGCCATAGGGTGGGTGAAAAAGCCAAACTTCTTCTCAAGTTGGTAAACTCGCCTGGCCCAGTCCGTCCGAATGCAAGTGGCAGCCAAATACTCGAACACGCGCCTCGCCCAACGCTCCCGTGGCAAGAAGAGCAGTCGTCCGCGAAAGGCCAACTTGCTGGCCGCCTCCCGTGCCTCGAAGGTGGACCAGCCTACGTCACCCTGGATGGCCTCAATGGCAACCTGGCCACGGCAGCCAAGGGCAATGCGCCCAACCTCATGTTGTCGCCTCTCAAGCCATCCGCGCGTAACAGCCGACAGGCAAACCACAGAGTTGGCGAACGACAGTGCCGGCACGTGCACCAACTTCCAAAGGTCGCGCACCATCAAATAACGGCTGCAGCCCCACAGGCACCGGCGGCGGAGGATACACTGAGCCCGGAGAGCACTCTGGCGTAGCGCCGCTTCGTGCACAGAGTACATGTCCGCCCCGTCGGAGAGGTGTATTCCGAGGTATTTATATGCTGTGCAGGTGGTCAGATGGTGCCCGCCCAGCGTGATCTCGTCCTCGCCCGCGCGCTCACCAGCCAGCCGGACAACCGCCGTTTTCTTAGTGCTGAACCGCAGCCCCAGCACGGAGATTTCAGCGTGGCAGATATCGACGAGCCGCTGAAGGTCCCTCGCCGATTCTGCCATCACGACCAGTGTTGCCAAATGTCGACGAGCAAAAGTAGCTAGATGGCAGCGTGAAAGTCGCTAAAAGTAGCTAAAAAATCAAGCAAGGAACTAAAAGTAGCTAGACTTTTTCTTAAGAAATTTTATTTTATATTTTGCATATATAACGCATTTATAGGCAGCTCTATTATTGTAAAAATTAAATACAGCTATCAAGATATGCTTTCCTGCAGGCGACTACGCATGACAAGTGCTAACGTGCTAACCATGGTACATTGACCTTGTGCTAACTATCGAATAACGAATGATGAATGTGCTCAGGTTTCGATTCCGATAATTTAGGCAGACGATTTCGCAAAGCGTTCAGGCTTGCGCGCTAAGAAAAGACGAGGTGCGAATGCATCACTGCTCTGTAAACATGTAAAGAATGGACTTTTATCTACTTTTTGCACGTACACAGAAGCCTATGAACGGAGAGCAATGAAAGGTTTAATGACTGTCCAGGCGATACCTTCAGTCCGCGACTCGACGTAACTCGGACCGGTGGGCCTCTTGGCCTCTTTTATCCGCTCGGTGCAGACCGCGCATGATCCGCAGAGAGAGTCGAATCAGACAGCCGATTCCAGGCGCCTTATGGTAGCCGTGCAAAGAACGTTAAGAGTTTAAATAATAGGAATGCGTACAGACATGCACAATAGTGTTCCGCGAGCACGACTTCGATGCTCACCAGAGCCCCAGCGCTGCGCGATAGGCGACACCCGTCAGAAGCTGCGCCGCAGCATCAGCTGCATCGCCTCGCCTCTTTACTTTGTGAGCTATGTTTTTGTTTTTCCCATTGAGGCAGACATGAAGGAAGTTCATGGAGGCAGAGGCGGCGAGGCATACCAACACCCTTTAAGTGGCGCCTTGTATTGCATCTTCCTCTCTCTTTTCAAGTGTTTCCTTCTTTCTCGCAAGATATCTTTGTCTGGTTTGCGTCTTGTTTAAAAACTACCAGATGACGCTTTGTGCCTGACGTCAGTTTCATCATGTGTAGCATGATGTGTAGCGTCTGTGGGAAGATTTTTCACGCCAGAATCGTAATTTTCCGAAATGTAGCCAGATTTAAGCTAGATTTCACCAAAATAGCTAGATTTGTAGCTAGATTTTGAAGAAAAGAGCTAAAACAGCTACTCGTAGCTAAACTACCTTTCTTGGTAGCTAGTTGGTAGCACATCGCGCCCGTGTGCTGTGCGATGTCAGTGCACGTTAAAGAACCCCAGGTGGTCGAAATTTCCGGAGTCCTCCACTACGGCGTCTCTCATAGCCTGAGTTGCTTTGGGACGTTAAACCCCACAAACCAACCAACCAACCAGTTGAGTCCAAAAGTAGCTAAATCTAGCTACAAAGTAGCTAAATTGGCAACACTGATCACGACCAGGTCGCAGCGCCACCTTTGTTTACAAAAATGACGCTTGCCATTATCGGCAGGTGGCCAGCTTCCACGATACACACGTCTTAGGATCCGGGATTTAAAACCATGGAGGAATAAAAAAACTAGGAGGGAGCGCGCGCAGCCTCCGCAAGCCAACCTCCTCTGACTCCGTGACGCCGTCTGCGGAGTCAGAGGAGGTCTGGAACAAGCTTCATGCGCTTCATGCCCTCAACGTAGCTTCCGGAATCTGTGCGTCCGCCAAGACGCCAATTTCAAAGAAGTCGTCTGCGAACTACTTCCTGTTATTGCTCAACCAACATGTGAAACTTGAAAAATACAGCAATAGGGGATCAATGAACTATCATGACTTGCTTGTCCATGGCAGATAATTTGCTTCTGCTTGTCGTCTGTTTTTTTTTTTTTTTTTTCACCGCTATTTTCTAAGTTTATTTGTTCACTGCGCTAGCTTCAAAAACATTGAAAACACTGCCTTACCTTTTCTCCATAAACAGGCGGCGGAATTGCAGCGAGCGGTCAAAGGGGTACTACGGTGGCTAGATGGGTAGGTGTGCCGACCGGCAGGGCACAAAGCGTAGTTCCGCGTGCCTCCGCTTCATGACGACGAAACTGGCGCTGCTGTTCTCCGCCCGGTGCTCACCGGCGGATCGTCTGCTACTTGTCGCAATCGCATCGCGCGTTTTGTTAACCTCATTTTTGTTTAAAAACATTACTTATTACTTGCTTTATCAGTCAAAATAGTAGCTGAAACTGAGACTTTTGTGGTCTGGCATTAAAACAATAAACAGACGACACTAGCTACCTGTTTTCTCGTCTGTTTGCTGTCTGTCATCGTCCACATGCAAGTGCCGTAGCGGAGCAGGCGCTGCGCTTTTTGTGAGAAGTGATCGGAATGAAGACCAAAAAGGACACAACTTGTTTCGCACCCTTCTGCAAATCCGGCTACAAGTCATCGAGAAAAGGAATGAAAGTCTCGCTGTTTTCGGCGCCGCGGGATCCCGAGCTGTTCAAAAGGCGGGAGCTTGCGCTCTTCATCGTGCCGACGAGGTTGCAGCCACACTCCGTTGTGTGTGAGCGGCATTTGACCAAGAGTGTATCGAACGGGATTACAAATATATGATAGAAGGCAACGTTGTTAGCCTCCCACGTTCTCACCCACGATTGACGAAAGATGCCGTACGTGCCTTCTGCCCTGCCCGATGCTCCCTGTCAAGAAAGGTGACCGCGAAACGAAAGACGAAGAATGCACACGAAACGCTCAGCGCTTGCCAGCTTGACAACGACCACAGCATCCTGGCGGTAGGAAAAAGTGATTCGCGGCTGATTTTCTATTTGGCAGGATACGTGGCGCGAAAGTTTCTTTCAAAGACTAAATATGTGCCGATTGTGGTACTGTTTTGCTGGCATCGCCAGAAGCTCCCCTTCCGCCTGTGGCCGCTCTCACAGCCCACGTAAGCATGGGGAACTTAATATTCCCATCTGATGCTTTGAACAGTCTCGTGACATCTCTCGAGGAGACCTTCAGTCACTGCCTCACAGTCACTGAACTGAGGCGAGAAAGTCTCGCAGACTTCGCCTCTTTTCTGCAGCTCAAACCTCCCTATGATCGGTTGTGAGGAGCATAAGATTGAGATCACTAACAGCGTCGTCAAGTTTTACTCTATCATGCGCCTCCACTTCTTGGTCAAGAGAAGAACCTGGCCCGTGAAAACGCGCGAAAAAAATATTACACCTGAAATTGAGACGCGTGCTTTGAATGCATAGGCATCATTTTGGGGTGTGTTACTTCACTGACTCAAAAACACTAATGTGTGCATGTCATTTATTGCACTTTCAAAAGTTCAGCTAGAAGATACCGTTTTGCAATACAAGCTTATGCACTCGTTTTATTTTATTTATTCGCAAGGTCTGCTTACGCCCATGCACACGCATAAATCACAGCTGAGCACTGTGTTAGTATATATTCGCGTTGCCTTGTGATGGCGTGGAACATTTAATGAAAAAAAAAAATTAAGAACGAGGAATTAAGTGACATAACAGTGTTTGGAGTTGCTTGCCTGAAAAATCGGGAACGCAGCAAACGCGCTGTACGTAAAAAAAAAAAAAAAAAAAAACAGCCTTAAACTCGGCTCCCCTGCCTTTGTAATATGTTTACATCCCTTCCCTATTCCCGTAAGATAGCTTGTTTGCAATAAACTCATTTGCACTTGGAAAAAAGTGAAGCGAGTCGCTTTCTGTCATGCGTGGCGACGGCCGGAGGAAACGGTCATGAACCGGGCTTTCGCTGGTGGCGCCACTGCGGCGTCATGAAGAAAAGGCACGCGTTACCCCCGCCGGTCGGCACACCTACCCATCTAGACACCGTAGGGGTACCTTTCGCTAGCGTTCGCTTCCTCCTCAAACCGGAACATGCGACAAGTAGATTCAAATTCTCTGCAGTGACAGGCAACTCATATATATAAGTCTTTATTACTAACTAAGAATCGAACCCGGGTCTCTCGAGCGGTAGACAAGTGCTCTTACCAATTTGTACTACAGCCTAGCCCTTCCCTTCAGTCTCTAATAAAGGCACCTAGTGAGGGCTAACGATCGCAGCGCTCTAAGCGGAAATGATCTTTTTTGGCTTCAATTTCAGGCTCCCGAATGAGGCACTATCTTCTTCTAGTTCACTTTATCATGATGCACTGTCCAGCAAAAAAAAAATGAACACCACCTGACCACCTCACCTATATTAGTTTCGGTTTCGGTAACAAAACATTTGTGAAAACAATTTAATTAAATCGCTTCAAAGCAGACTTAAGCACTTAATGAATGATTTAGGTAATTATATGGTCTGCTGCAGTATAATTTGCAAAAGCCGAATTGCATATTATGACGTCATTGTCACTTGTCTCGAATTTGTCGAGAAGAAACGCCATTATCGCGATATCGAGAAGGTACGTGATTTCGTTTGAGATTTTGCGGGGCAGCGCATGTTTTCGTTTCGTGAGCGCTCACTAGAAATCGCTTACTTTTTTTGAAGAACTGTTAGCCTCTGTGTGCTGTTCTCCCGTGTTAACATGTGCATAGCGTTCTATTCCAACCCCTGGCGACATGTTAGCCTACTTGACTGGCCGCCCTTGCGGCTTGCGTTTTCTGAGGGAATCAGCTCGTCTGCTACTGGTGCTACTCTCCGCTTAAGTTGGAACCCACTGCATTGGTATTCACCAGGGACAGTTTTAAGCCAGAATTTAGGCTCCCGCAGGTGCAAACTTTTTGCTGCTAACAAAGGTCTGTGAAAAGTTTACCATCAGAAATAGTGGTTCTGCTGGGGGTTGCTGTCAAGTTGATAGGAGTAAGCCCTATCAAACCTACGGGGGCTGCCGTTCAGACTCGGCTCTCATTGAAAAGCTGGTTTTCTGTTCAGACAAAAGATTGTCGTCTAGTAAGCTTGTTTGGTCGTCAAGTAATCATCTTTGCGCGCACTCCTCGATGCGACTTTCTCCTTTTCATGGTGGGATTGTTTGGTTGAAGTGATTTGCATTACTCAAGTTGCGAATATTGTGCGTGCTCATTCATTTCCATTATATCTGTTGTCATTGCTCACACTGCATGACTCTTGGTTCGTTCATGGCAGTAATGTGCTAGCTTTGTTTCATAATTACGTAAATTTGGTTCTTTTCACCTCTGTGATTTCGCCTGTCTGATCCTGTGTAGCGGCTGCATTTAATATTTTCAGTTTCATAAAGTGCCGGTTGGCACAGTTTTCATCAGTCGTAGACGGGAAAGGCTGTATCAGTCTTTATGAGTCGGGAGGCGCATTACCACTAAACGTCGGTTTGGCCGAGTCGATTCGGCCAACATCTTGCCGCCCAGGGCAAGTTGTTAGCTCACTGTATGTGCGACTCGTTTTCACATCACCTTTTTAGCTTTCAGTACCGAATGAGTCTCTCGTGAGCAGCAAAGAGCAGTTGTGAAAAGTGGTGTATTACAGCATGGTCATAAAATCTCAGTTTCATTCTTTCATTCTCTTGCACTTGTGTAGTCAATCTGAATACAGTTGGCCATTTTTGGCAGTTTCAGTGTTGTGTTGCAGTCTATTATTTTCTCCTTGTGGGAATGGTTACTCATGAGAGGTGAACTTTCTTTCTAGGAGGATGGCAGACAACATTCCAACATCTTTTCAGCTGACAGTAAATGGTAATCATTATCTTCTATCTCTGGTTCACACTGTAGTACTGCTTCAGCATTTTACTGTGCCCTGCTTAAAGCACATATGCCCCATGCACTTTGCTTCAGAGGTCAGTACAATATGGAGAGTGCACTTTGTTTTGGAGCCTGCATGACTTCATAAGTGTTATGACCCACATTAAACCTTGCCCAGGTGCCCTGTCAAGTTCACCTGCAGGCATTCGATGTGTTATGACCCCATGTACAATTGTAGACAAAAGTTTCGAGGGCACAAGAAAAGCAATTTTTGCGTACAAGTGTCACATTTTTTGCCGATCATTTGGTTTCACTAGCTCACGTCACTGCATGTGAGTCCAACTTTCACCTGGAAAAGTCTGGACTCCAGACACCGGCTAATAACAGAGCTGTGGGCTTGATTCCTGATGACACGACACATCTTGGAAACCTTTGTCACCAATAGGACATGTACCTTGGAACATTAGGTCCTCCTGATGATATGGCCATATGTTGTTTAACTTACCCATTAGTACTACACTTGGGCTGACTCACTTGAGGGGGATCATCTTCTGTTTGTGTGTGTATTGGTTCATTTATTTTTACTCCTACTTCTTGCTTTCCCAATGTTTCTAGTTAATTCAGGTGTCAATAGTTTATGCTACACAGGCACGATTCAACAGTCTTTTTTTTTGCCGTCGGTTTAATTTTCTATCGCAAGCTGTCCTCCTGCTTGACTGTCAGATAGATGCAGATGATAAATGGAAAGTGAAATGGTATGACTCAACCCTTAATGCTGTACAGTGATGCTTGCATCATAATTTTGATGCAAATTTTTATGGTATTCTGAAAACCTAGGGTGCAGCAACAGTGACGCCTTTTCAACCAAACGAGCTGTATAAGCTTTTGCGTAAAATGCAGTTTTAATGCTTCAGTGGCATGTAGTGGAGGGCTCTGGATAGCCACCTGGGGTTCTTTAACATACACTGACATCACACAGTACATGGGGTGCCTTGCGTTTGGCCTCCATAGAAATGTGGCCGGGATCAAACCCATGTCTTGCAGGCCAATAATCGAGTGCCCTAACCACTGAGCCTCTGTGATAGTATGATGGGGCTATAATATACGAGGGGGTACCCAAAAGAAACCGAACTCATTTCCTTTTGAACCCATTTATTCTAATTTTAAGCCCAAACCTTCAATCTTCTTCAAAGTACTCTCCACTTGCACTAATACACTTATCTAATGTTTCATTCCAGTTTTCAAAAAATTGTTTAAATTCATCTCTTGTGATGCTTGACAGCGCTTGTGTCGTTTTTTTCTTTGCTTGCGCAACATCAGCAAAACGCTTTCCTTTCATGTATATTTTTCATTCCGGGAAACAAAAAACGTCACACGGGCAAGGTCCGGTGAGTATGGGGGTGTGAGGAACAGGGTGCATACCATTTTTGATCAAATATGGATGATTGCACGAATTTTTTTAACATTTTCATGTGTTCGGGCCATGAAAGGACGACCGGAACGCGGTTGGTCATCAATTGATATTTTACCAATTTTGAAACGGGAGAACCACTCACTTTTTTCCCCATAGCATCATCCTTGTAAGCCGTTTTTAACATTTCAAGAGTTTCTGTTCCATTTTTTCCAAGCAGAAAGTACAATTTCACTGCCACACGCTTTTCACGAAAATCAGCCATTGCAAAAACGACACTCACAGAAAACAGTTGTCAGTATAAACTCTGCTGAAGCTAGTACGTCTGACCTTCAGCGACGCCACTCGGCTGACTGACTCTGGAATGTTCACTCTATGCGCTCCTTGCGGCAAAACACGGTACTACGAAACCGCTGCCCACCAAAAATTTAGTTCAATTCCTCTTGGGTACCCCCTCGTAAATGATTGGATATCATTTATTCGAGAGCTTGAGTCAAGAGCTTGAGTCAAGAGCTTGATATATTTTCTTACCAATAGGGTTCAATATGAGCTGCACTCTCAGGAAGTGCCCTCCTTGTCAGTGTCTCAAGGCAGCAGTCTGTCAGTTTTCGTGAGGCCTGGCAAGTTTCTGGGGCGATGGCGTCCATACCCTTGGTGTCCTCACCATTGAAGTGACAGATTGGAAAGGACAGTGCGAGTAGTGCGTAATTTAACAGGATATTTGTAACTCTAAAGGACGACACAGAGAGGAGAGAAGCACTCCATCGACTCCCTCTTTTTCTTTACCTACTTTTGAAGAAACATATCTTGGTGTTGTTGCATCCCATAAAAAATGGCCATAATGTGATATCAGCTTACAAAATAGGTCTTGTGATAGGGAAAGATATTTTGAACTTACTTGGCGGGTCAAATGAGTATTGACATAGACCATTTGACACATAGCTCAAAAAACAGCTAAAATAATAGAGTGAATGGGGACACAAATACTGCCTGTCCCAATGTTCTTCCTTTTGCCATTCTAGAGAGCTTTTCTGCATTCTATTCTGTGGAAACTTGAATGCAGTTTGTGCAGGGGACAGTCCACTACATCATTGCTGGACATCACCATCTCTGCAAAGCACTGACCGTTGTGATTATCAGCCGTCACAGCTTAAAATTTGACCATTTGAATCATGCAAAAGGAAAACTCATATTTTAGTCGCTAGTGTGAGTATTGTCTGAATCGCTGTGAGTGCTGTGCCACGGTAAAAGTGGTGCTTATTGCTCCAACTTGACTGTGCTCTTAGTTGCCACTTGGTAATGTCAGAGGACCGCATAAAATTGGTTTTGAAATTGCTTCATTTCCAGACTTTCTACGGGTGCCTTTTTCCCTTGGTGCTTTTGCTAACGCAATGCATTTCAGTTTCACCTGTTAATGGTGTACCATTTAGTAGATTTTGAAGTCTTAAAAAAAAAGCTAGGGGGATGAGGTAATTCAGCTTTTTATCTTTAAGAATTAGCTAGATGTGGATATAATTAGCTCGCTCATTGAACGCCACTCATCTCTCCTCAGAGAAGGCCTTTTTAAGTCTTTTAGTTCCAGTTGTGATGGAGCACGGTTGTTTCTGGTTGGGCTAAGCTAAGCCCAAGTTCAGCAGCCGCAGTTTGGCGATGGTGAAATTCTAAACTCTAAAGCCTGCTACTGTGACATCTTGCATAATCCAAGTTCTGCTTCGGAATGTTAAACCACTGGTATCATGTTATACTGTCACTGTCCTGCACAGATATAACACCAGTATTGCCAAAGATGAGGACAACCTTAGGTCCAGTTCTCATGTGTACTAGTTACTGAGGCAAGCATATGTTGATGTGGGGACTGCTGTCTGTTTCACTAATACTTTGTTGCACCTGCAAAGAAAGATGCACGCATTATCATCACATTAAAAAAACTAACACACTTGTTCTATAGTGTGTATCGCATCTCTGTTTGTTTTCACAGATGCCTCTAAATGCTGTTGTCTGTGGTTAAAAATAACCAAAGTGTCTAGTTTTATAGTTAATTTATTTCCTATATCCTCATGGCTCACGGGGCGTCATTGAGGGGAGTGGTATACAAATGTAAAAAGAAGCTCTTAAAGAAAAGCAGGTAATGCATACAACTGTGCCAAAATATACATATGATTATGACAAAAAAAAAATTATGGCCGATTTGCATAGATAATCAAATGCGAAGTAGGTGCGTAGCA